>JASEVX010000003.1:61265464-61404183 GCA_031761405.1 Serripes groenlandicus
TCCTTTCTCCATAGACTATGATATGCCCAAGGAAGTACAGAACGCACGTAAACGAGTGTGGCCGAAATACAAACAGTGCAAATCAGATCGGCCGAGATCAAAAGTTAAAATTGTTTATCCTGCTAAGTTGATTGTTGACGGGCATATTATTCTTGATGAACTACCAGAGTGGAATCAATTCATTAATGGCAGTCGCTTACCTGAAATCAAACATATCAATAAAGTCCAGAATACGAATTCAGATGTTAGATAAATCCAAAACAATCAGGAATATCAATGTGAAGATATGGACGCACATAGTGACAGTCCTATACAGTTAGAAACAAATGACTTAACTAGTTTTTCACAGAATATCGATATAATTAGTCATAAATCGGCTAACTTCAGTGTTGACTCCATATTAGCCATTAAACAAAACGATCAAGCACAAGGGCAGGGCACCGCAACCGTTCGAGATTCATGGACACACCAAAAAATAGATCAAACAACTGTGACATTGATTCATCTGAAGAACAAGGTCGCAGTCATGTATCCAGAACCAAAGCGAGATCTACAAGACGGTCCAATTCTGCTACACCATATCGAAGAGATAATTCCAGTATTTCACGTGTACGTGATGGTGATTCACGGGCATACCCTGTCTCTCGAAATACACACATTGCACGTGATGAACTGTCCCAAGAAGCGTACAACACATCGAGTAAAAATAGGCTAAGTTCATGACGAACTCAAGGAGGGTAGGGTCAGGGGGCACGTGTATCGATAGTGCATGCGCAGACACTTGGTTCTCGTGAACGCACATCTCCACTCTGGAGTCAAAATTCAAAATGGAAGCCTCCGTGTTGTATCCACTTATTTCATTATCGACACCAGAAAGCTCGTTTTCTTGTTGTCTAAATAACGGATCGAGATTATTTGCAAGGCCCAATTAAACAAATCCTTATTTATCTGCCTTACAAATAAAATCATCACTGATTACTGAACTCGGAGGTTTGTATTTTAGGATTATTTACACCGCAGCATCAAGAATTGCCATCCTCCGCCATTTCGGAACTCTTCTAACTCTCGTTCGAAGCAGGGTTGCAAATAGTCGGGGTCAGAAGTTCATATGACGTCACTAGGGATACAACTCTTGCCGTTCATGAGGAACCCATGTAACTCTAGTCGGAACTCGGGTTCGTCGTGAACTTAGCATAAGTCATGTAACACCAATGTATCACGTGATGAGATAAGGGTTTCCCAGAAAACTATAAATAACTCACAGTGCAATACAGGTGACACTGTGTAGGTTGGTGCGGAGAAGATCCAGTTGAGAAGCACTTTTTTTTAACATTCAAGGTTTAGTGACAAAAAGGGTGAATAAATTGAAAACGATTGAAATAACTTGCGTTTTTGAAAACAGTGATATTGTCCTTTTTACAGAAACCTGGTCAAATGATTTGACGAATCTGCATGTTGAAAACTTTGAACATTTTGTGTTAAATAGGACGATAAAGAAGAAAACCAGTAAAAGCGACTCAGGTGGGGTAATAGTGTATATTAGAAATAACCTTGTTACTGACAATACGCTAGTTTTTCATAGTTCAGATGATATATTATGTATTAAAATTGAAGAATCAAAGTTTTCATTACCAAATGATATATTATTTTGTCTGTGCTATGTTGTACCGGACGACAGTAGCAGACAAGGTATGATAGAGTCGAATATCTTCGATAATTAACAGATTTCATTGCTTCATCTAACATGAAATGTGAAAATGACTTTTACTTTGTACTTTGTGGGGACATGAATAGACGTATGTCCGATTTACCAGATTATGTAGCAGACTACAATAGTCAACACATGCAATTGCTTTACGTTGATTATATTAATGACACGGGGTATACTCGATTTTCACAAGATAAAGGTAAAACGAATGCCTATGGTCATTGCTTATTAGATGTTTGTAAAGAGACGGGTTTACGCATTCTGAATGGCAGATGCGGAGTAGATAAAGGAGTCGGCAAGTACACGTTTGTAGGCCGTAATAGTTGCAGTGTGGTTGACTATGTCATAACAACTCAAAATCTGCTAAATCATGTTTCAAATTTTGAGGTCTGTGAGCCGAATATATTAACTGATCATTGTCTGATTAATTTTACCTTTGATTTTGAAATAAAATGTAACCTAAATGACAATCAAGAAGGCTCATATAGTGGTGTAAAGGGTAAGTATATATGGAAGGATGATTGGAAGGGGGATGAATATTTACACAGGTTAACGAGTGATGATAGCATATATCAAATGTACGAGTTCATTTTAAAGGTTGATAAAAGTACAAACTGTGTTGACATTGATAATTGTATTGAATCATGTTCAAATATTTTTCACGATGTTGTTTCACCTTTATACAAAAATCAAAATTTGAAAGCGAGATATCAAGCAGAAACATAAATTGTTCTTGGTTTAATGATGACTGTTTTGATAAGAGATGTACTTTTGTATACATGTTAAATAGGTACAGATTAGTAAAAAACCGATTTAAACAGAATAAATATGGGGCGAGTTCATATGGGATCCGAGAACAGCCCGAGTGCACTCGGAATCCATTTGAACGGTGATACTTTTAACCTTAGTGACGTCATTTTGACCTTTTGACCCGAATCCGAGTAACCCACCTCAAGCCTGGGGTTACTAGCATTTCAAAATGGCGACCAACGATGTTTACTACTCATTCGGAATACCTCGGTGATGAATGCTCATCAATAGATGATGATGGATGTACGGAATTACCCGAGAGTTCCGAATGGTTTACTACTAAGACGAGGAAACACCGTTCAGATGGAAAGCATTAGTGCGCATGTTTTTCTGAATTTATATTTAGACATGACGTCAGTTCTCTATCCTAGAGAGAAGCCCATCTGAACTCGCCCATGGTGATGGCCCGATCTGAGTATAGGGTATCGTTAAGAAAAGCACGTTATGAATATGATAAAAACGAAACCGATAAGTTTGTACATGCAAGGTACAAAAATGCAAAACTATATTGGAATATGTTGAAAAAAGGAGCAGGAATAAAAAAAGCCGAATATTGATTTAAATATATTTGAGTAATACTTCAAAACGGTTAATAATCCAGATAGTCGGTTTTACAACCCGGATGATGATATTTTACATTTTATTGAAAAGTACGAAAGTAATGAATTAAACATAATGTTTCGTGAATTAAATCACAATTTTAATGAAGATGAAATCTTAAAAAGTATCAAAGATTTGAAAACTAATAAATCGGGCGGTCCAGATATGTTTTTGAATTAATTTTTAATACATGGTAAGTCTGTTCTCCTACGTGTACTATACCCATTGTTTAACAAAATATTCGACATAGGTTACTTTCAAGATTACATGGGTCATGGTACATAAAAAAGGTTCAATAAACAATGTTGAAAACTATCGAGGTATTACTCTACTCAGTATGTTAGGAAAACTATTTTCAAAAATACTTAATAACAGACTGGTAGATTGGGCCGAACAATATGGAGTTTACGTTGAATCGCAAGCTGGTTTTCGATCGAATATGGGAACAGTTGATCACATTTTTGTCCTTCACGGATTAATATCACATTATATAAATAACGGCAGTCAATTATATTGTGCATTTATTGACTTTTCAAAAGCTGTTGACTATGTTGTTAGGGATAATCTATGGTTCAAACTACTGAAGCTAGGAATCAGAGGTAAAGTTTTTGACATTATTAAATCGATGTATTCAGCTGTGAAGTCAAAGGTCAAAAATAGTAATAAATTAAGTGGCGAGTTTGATTGCACACTTGGAGTACGCCAGGGTAAATGTTTATCCCTGTTTCTATTTGCAATGTTTTTAAAACGACATGGAAGATATGTTCATTCACAATGGGGTCGAGGGTAGAGATATAAATATGTTTAAAGTCTTTCTTATAATATACGCGGATGATATAGTATTATTTGCTAATTCGCAATCAGCTTTACAAAAAAGTCTTGATGTGTTGCACGATTATTGTTGTAAATTATCTGTAAACACATCCAAAACAAAAAATATGGTATTTAAAAGAGGTGGAAGGTTACCAAATGACATTATTTTTACATATAATGGTTATGAAATAGATATAGTTAAGACATTTTCTTATTTGGGCATTGATCTTACATCTGGTGGTTCGTTTTCAGACGCCCAATATACTCTTGCGGGTTAGCCTTGGAAGGGAATATTCCAGATGAATAAGTATCTTTATAAGTTTACAACTATAACCGTAAACCATAAACTCGAATTATTAGACAAATTGATTCTTCCAATAATGGATTATGGGTCCGACGTTTGGGGATTTAGTAAAGCAGAGGCAGTTGAAAGAGTGATTTTAAAATTCTATAAACGTTTACTTGGTGTGAAAAAAAACCCACACAATTATTTTGTTTATGCAGAACTAGGCAGGAGACCACTTATTTGTAACAGATATTTCATTATTATCAAGTTTTGGATCAACATTTTAAACTGTACTGAACATAAAGTTATGCCTGATCCAGGGAAGATGAGCAAATACTCGAATGAGTTTGAGTAAGGTAACGATAAGCGTTCAGACAAAGGGCAGAAGGACTTGTATGTCATGAATAAAACACTGAAGAACAGGTTGAATGAAAATGGGCATTTATTAATGCCATAAATTAATAAACATGGTTACACATGTAACCAAATCAAAATTAATGTCATAAAGTAATAAACATGGTTACACATATAACCAAATTAAATGTGAAGATTTATACATGACATATCTGGGAGACATAACCGCCAACATGTGTCAGGTATAAATAAATGGAAATAACAAATACAACATAAATGGTAAAAAATATACAACATATATACATTCATTGGATGGAGGAGGGGAGGTGGAGGCTCAACTCTGTAAACAAAGCGTGTTTCTTTTCCTGATAAAAAATTATCAAGATGGCGAAAGAAGCACGTGACTGCGTACCATGATTTAATTGGTTGCCGATACCCTAGTATATGTAAATTGATATATTTATAGCTATCGTTTAGATTTAAAAGTACGCAACCGTATCACCCTAAAACATTCATAAAATATTTTATGTGTCTACATAAAATACCATTTATGCCTGATCCAGGGAAGATGAGGAAATACTCGAATGAGTTTGAGTAAGGGATATATTACAGGGATATGAAACGCGTGCGGTTACATCAGCCTTATCAGTAATATGTTGGCCTCGCTTCGTACAGGTGTCGGCCATTTTGTTTTACCCATTCCGGTAGATAACGGCCTTAACTTGCGTAAGATAACGGTTACTTGCGCGTATATACGACTGTTTTCGTTTATTCTCTCTCGCTTTCAGGTACCAGGGACACACAATATAGACTCCTTTGCATTATTATTTCAGCTATATCAGCCACGATTCTCCGACATAAATCATCGAATTTCTTTAAAAAGTACCAAGCGAAGTAAAAAACAATTTTCCTTTTAAAAACATTGTTTGCCTTTTATTTTAATCATAATTACATTTACAATCTTATAGATAGATATATTTGCATCTGTTCAATGTTGCCTTTATAAAAACATTTAAACATCAGATTATAAATGTTAAATGATCAATCTTGGTTTAAATTAGTTTTACAAACATGTTGTATGCAAGGAAGAATCTAATATTGTTGGAAAAAAAATGACAAAAAATGCGATGAAATTTTGTAATATAGTGTCCCTGGTTGCCGATACCCTAGTATATGTAAATTTATATATTTATAGCTATCGTTTAGATTTAAAGGTACGCTACCGTATCACCCTGAAACATTTATAAAATATTGTATACGTGTTTACATAAAATACCATATATAAACAAAGTCTACAACCTTTTATTAAGTGATATTGAAAATAATTATAATGTTATTAATTGGGTTTCTCTATTACGTGATATTCTTTGCAAACTTGGTTTTAATCATGTGTGGTTAGCACAAGGAGTTGGAAATGTACAAACGTTCTTATCTTTAGTAAAACAAAGAATAAATGATATGTCTTTGCTAGACTGGAATTGCAGACTTTGTAATTCCTCTAGGGCATTGTTTTACAGAAATATCAGATCTTTTAAATTTCAAACTTATTTAAATCATTGTGCTTCTGACAAAATTCGTCATGCTTTTGCTAGACTAAGAGTAGCCTCTCATAGACTAGAGATAGAAGCAGGTACATGGAAAAGACCTAACCCTACACCAGTTAATGATATAATTTGCAAATCATGCTCCTTGCTAGAGGACGAATATCACTTTGTTTTAGAATGCGTTTTGTATGTTGATATAAGAAAGCAATATATTAAAAAATATTTTTGGAATAAACCAAATATGCAGAAACTTGTGGTATTATTCAATTCCCCAAGCAAAACTGTAACTATAAGTTTAGGAATTTCCATATACAAAGCATTTACATCATGCAATGAACATGTTTATCAAAATACTAATTAACATATATGTTTTTCCGAAACCTTTCGATGGCAAACAAACATTACCTTAGTATAGAATGTGATGTTTAATTCAACTACAGTAATATGAGATACACTCTTAATAAATATATAAGCATATTACAATACGTACCTTGTCAGATTGAAATTTACCTTTGTTGTTGTTCAGAATACTTTATCCGCAACACATGCGTTTATTAATTTTAACATTTTCCAATGATTATCGAGTCTGTTTAAATACAGGTATATAACAGAGCACAGCTATTTATACCGGAAGTGTGTAACTTCTTGTGTTTGACAATGCATTTATATTTTTCGATAATTATTGTGTATGCAATTTTATCTAAATGTGAAACAAAACAAAACTTTAAAACCTTCGTCACAGCTTCAATTTTCGTTTCGTTGGAGATTTGACTACTGGTTAAACATTACAAGAAAGTGTTTAAATGATTTAGGATAATAATTAAGAAAGATTACGGAAAAGGTAGAAAGCGTGTCGGGGATGGCTTCCTCCGTTTCTCTTAAGGTTCATAGATATATAAATGTTTTCACGATTTTCAAAGAGCCGATTCTTACCAACTATATAAGTAAATGCGCACAATTGTATGCACATATATATGGTTTTTGTTTACGGTTGCTTTCTTCTCCGCTTGGGTGTTAATGGTACATTTATACATGTTTGTGACTGTTGTAGTTATTGTAGTTAGTGTTAGACATATTGAAACGTATATAAATCATTCGTTGATATAGGGACATTGTGAAAAGAGGAGAACTGGTCCAAATAGGCGGTTTCTCTTCTTGTCACATTGTTCTTGTTGTAACCGTCTATTTTTTCGTTTTTCAAACATCTCGAAGCGAAGAAGTTGACGGCGGTTAAAGGCAAACTTATGAAAACTTTACCTTATATTTCGCCGCCAGGAACTTTGTAAATATGTATGTATGTTTATTTTCTCTGTTGTGTTACTGTCAGTCAGCAGTGTATATAACATGTATCCTAATGGGCTGGAAGCCTTAAGGAATTTGAATGAATAAACTTATCAAAACTTATCATGTTCATTGAATAATAATATTGACACATATTCATTGAATACTGATATTGGCACATGTTCATTGAATAATGATATTGGCATATGTTCATTGAATAATGATATTGGCACATGTTCATTGAATAGTGATATTGGCACATGTTCATTAAATACTGATGTTGGCACATGTTCATTGAATATGGATATCGGCATGTGTTCACTGATTAATGATATTGGCACGTGTTCATTGGATAATGATAATAACACATGTCCATTGAATACTGATTATTGGCACGTGTTCATTGAATATGATATTGGCATATGTTCATTGAATAATGATATTGACACATGTTCAATGAATACTGATATTAGCACGTGTTCATTGAATACTGATATTGGCACTTATTCATTGAATAATGATATTGGCACGTATTCATTGAATAATGATATTTGCACATGTCCATTGAATAATGATATTTGCACATGTTAATTGAATACTGATATTGGTACATGTTCATTGAATACCGATATTGGCACATGTTCATTGAATAATGATATTGCCACGTGTTCATTGAATAATGATATTGGCAAATGTTAATTGAATAATGGTATTGGCACATGTTCATTGAATACTGATATTGGCACATGTTCATTGAATAATGGTATTGGCATATGTTTATATTGAAGCTATATTGGCACATGTTCAGAGACATATGTCTGCGCATTAATGACATCTTACTAAAATATACTCAGTTTGTTAGAAGATTGTTACAGGATTCTCTTGCGAATTGTCATATGCTTTGACATTCATGGAGTGAGTGAAATTCCTGTTGAATCATATCACAAAATGTAGACGCATTTTGACGCACATGCACAGGGTGACTTTTGCAAAAAACTAAAAACCATTGGCAAAGTGTGAAATTACGCAAATGGAAAATTCCTTTTCTTCGCCAGTTTGTTTTCAATTATAGTATCATTCTAACAAATTTTACATCGTTTTGCCTCGATATCTGCTGCTATCCGCTTCAGGTGTGCATGTTTGTCGCAGAGGCTTAAGATTGTATGTAATTAATGCAGATCACCTTGGCACAAACATCAAAGCAACCACATAGTCCTCCTTTTTCATTTATACTCCCTTTGCAGTTAAATTCTGGTTTCATTATATGCTCACAGATGCCATGGAAACACACCATAGCGTTAGAAAACGGCACGAAAGAAGATAGGAACACGATAGACAGCATGTTTTCTCTGCGTTGAAAAGTGTCTATAGTTCGACAAAGCTCTCAAGATGACGGTGTTACTTTATCTTTAAGGTTTAATCCTTTCCCATATACAACAAATCTGCAGCAGACGAATTTGAAGACATTTTTAAGTAAAAAATATGGAATTTCTCTTTAAATGAAAGAGTAATTATTTAATAAATTGAAAATCATGGTGACCAAAGGAGAAAACGCTCGTTTTAAGCAATGTCTCCTTTGGTCACAATGTTTTCAAAAAGTCGTCTGCTGCATAGGCGTCAGAAAGTGTCTATATGTCAGAAAGGGTTAAGGTTATATTTGGAAAACGAAGTGCCTTCTATAGTGATACGGTAATCTTTAAAAGCAGATTATTTGGTTCAGTTGTCTGCGAAAATCAACCATTAGACATTTGCGGCCAATGCCGACCAAAACCAACCAGTGCATCCGCGCAGTCTGATCTGGATCTTGACAGTTCGTCAATTAGCTATAGATCATATCATGAATCTTAAACTAGTTTGTATTTTAATGCTTAGCATGGTTGTGCAGGCAGCTCCTTTCCCCACACGTAATAATAACATTAACCCTTGCTAAATACAAGAAATATGCAGCGGATGACTTTGATAAAATCTAGTTAAAAATAGAGAATATCTCTATATACGGAGGTTAGATTAAAACATTGTGGCGGAATTCTCGTTTTGAGCATTTTTTCCCTTTTGACACTATGTTTTCAAAAGGCGTCTGCTGCATATGCGTTGGACAGCGTCTATATGTGGGAAAGGGTTAATGTGTGTTTTCCTAGATCGTCCCTAATTAACAGGTTGCAGCGAAACACTTTTTATCCATCGGAAACAAGTTGGCATTATTGACCAATGTAGGTTCATATCAGTACATGTACATCTGCTCCATCTAATCACAAACTACACAAGATGACTGAAGCATCGAACACGTTTATGCGAGTGATATGTGAACAGTTCAGATCTGGTTTAAAAACGTTTACCACCTCGTTGGTGAGGGAGGTCGCGGGTTTGATCCCCGGTAACACCCAAAACTTCTAAATGGTAGTAATGGCTGTCCTTCTTAGCGCTCATGGATTTGGGGTTAGCAATACGAGTGACTGGCTGGTGTCAGGATAAATGGATCAGTAGTACTGGTACCTTACCAAGGAAACGCCGTGATATAACTGAAACAAGTTGACCAATGAAGTTTCATATCAGTCTGTACATTTGCTCCCTCTTATCACAATCTACGCAAGGTGACCGAAGCATCGAAGACATTTATGGGAGTGATATTTAAACAATTTAGATCAGGCTCAAAACCGTGTCCCGCCTCGTTGGTGTAGTGGTGGAGTGTCCGCCTCGGGGGCGGGATGTCGCGGGTTCGATCCCCTGTCATGCCAAAGACTTTTAAATGGTAGTAAAGGCTCTTCGTGGCGTTCAGCGATTCGGGGTAAAAGCAATACGACTGACTCGCTGGTGTCAGGATAAATGGATCTGATTAACTAGTATTTTACCAAGGCAATGCATTTGTGGCTGAAGAGGAGAGACATAGTATCATACACTTCACTGCAACTCTGCCTCTCTTGTGAATACTGCCCTCTCCTTTTCCTTCAGTCCTCCCTTCTTTTTTACGGCATCTTGTAGTACTGTTACATTGACACTTTTGTGATAAGCTAACTGTGAGTTAAATTGTTACCTTCTGTTAAGAGCGCGACTGGATAATCTGATAAATGATGCGATGAGCCGGCTTTTATAACCTGCGAGCGACAGTGGGTGGTCGGCCAGACGCCGGCCTGTCCCCGGTCAATTTCCGGCCGGGCTGTGAGCGGCGAATTTGGCCGGGTGATCGCCCGATTTGGTGATGCCCGGCCGGACATCGGTAAGGCATCAATCGATTACTGTGCGATCAGTTTGCGATGAGATTTAAAGTCCGAGTTTAAAGTAACTCGATGCCCGCGAGGAGTCCCGAAGGGTTTCGGCCGAAAATGCCTAGGAATCCGCAGCAAGATAATTATAAACAAAAATTAAAGAGCATACTTTGGCCATAAAAAAGGATTTATAAGTAATTGACTAGACATTAATAATGTTAATGTCATGTGTCTTGCATTATCAAAACATATTTGCAATTCGTATTGCTGTCGTCTATTATTACGAACAGAAAATAATAAAGTAAAGACTTTCAGAAAATCAAGGAATACATTTATAATGAACGAGGTTAAAACATGAGGGCCAAGATGATCCTTAATCGATCACCTGCATTATGGTAAAGAAGCAAATAGATCAGCCCTTTTCTGATGCCACCTGGCGACTGCTTCAATATGACCGGAACAAATTATGTAAGGGCTCACATTTCTGCTAAACCCTTTCCCTATTAGAGACGGTTTCTGAGGCCTGTGCAACGAATTAGGAAAAGATTGTCGCAACAAGAACAATTGCTCCTTATGAGAAAGTTATCCTTTTGCCACAATGTTTGATAAATAATTATACTTTGAATGATTGAGTCAATAGCTCATGTATAGGAATTTGGGGTCTTTCATGTTGATACCACTTTTTTGCGGGAAACGACGTCGCTCCATTGACGATACAGTCAAAATTTAGTTTCGGGCGTAGAAGGCTAATGCTGTCGTTTTTTTGACGAACGGGAAAACATATTTCTTATAGATTTATTTTTAACTTTTCGTACAAATGTTAATTCCAGCACTTTAATGATCTTAAATATCGATTTTAATTTTTTTATTAAAAAGACGACAACAATTTTCAATCCGTGTTTTTCTGCTCATTTTATACATACCCAAAGTACGGATTTTAAAAAGCCGACAATAATTTTCAATCTGTGTTTTACGTCTGCTTTTTTTACATATCCAAAATGGCGGCCCCCATGGATTTTTTTCAGTTTCATTTCAGAAAGCTTCATGGGTTATTGAAAAAAAAAAAATCTCACGCCGTTACCTATAAGCGAAAAAACCCATTTATGTTTTTTTTCGTATTATTCCCCCAGACTACTATTACCTATCAGATTTAACATGCTCTTATCAAATTGGCCCTTATCCCTTTCCCTTATACAGCAAATCTGCAGCAGACGACTTCGAAAACGAATTAGTAAAAACATGGAAAATATCTTTTAATGCAGGTATAAATATAATCCGAGACTTCTCTGACCCTAATAGCCTTTTTTTTTTTACAGAGCAAAATGAAATGTCAAAATCGTAAAAAAGGCTGTGTAAGGGTCAGAGAAGGCTCGGATTAGTATAAATACTGAATAAAATTTTTCCTTTTGTGAGTGTCAATGTTTTTGTAATTTGTCTGCTGCAGAGGCATCAGAAAGTGTCTATATGTGGGAAAGGGTTAAATCCACATTTCATGCTTGCTACATATGCCAAATCGGAGTCCTATTGGATGGTTGTCTAATGGTTCTTTTCTGATCTTTTTATACGGTAAACACTGTTTTATCTACATAAAATTAAACCTTTTACTAAAAATATGTCTTTGTTGATTTGGAATTACCATGCACAATTGACTAGAGAAGTACGTGTACAACATCCAATATAGTGTTATTATACCTCAGTTCTATTAATAGGATTCTTGTCATCTGACTTGCCATTTCGGCTTACTTGGTCATCATCGGAGCAAGATTTAAACTGGTTTAGGGCTGCCGTTTTAAATTTGTTTTTTCCTTTTTAATATTCAGTCAGACAGATTTCGAATATTTGGATATATTCTTAAATAAGCTATCAATTGGTATGTTTGCTTTATCATGCGGTTGTAAAATAAGTTAGAAATCGGCCGTTAAAAGTGCGGACGAAATCAATGCGAAAATGTCTCAAATTTGTTTTTATAAAGAACCGCGCGAAACCAATCGACACTCATTGTAATTATTAAAGACATTCCACTTTGCTACATTCAACTCGCCATTAAATAATTAGAGAGCAATTTCATTAATATTTCCTCTGAATACATACAGGTTTATTTAACCGATTGCGTAAATCGCTAATCTATCAATCTCCTCGGGCTTTATTTTACATGCAACAAACAGTTTGAGGGCTTGATGAAAGTTGGTTGTTCTACAAATTGTTCAAGATGTAGTTACAACCGTTTGCATACAACCATCGAGTTGAAGGTACCCCAAAGTAAATCGTGTACACATACACAGCCACTATTGATTTTTTAAACCGACTCTCTTATGTAGGATTTTATAGCTTTACATGCTATTTCCTGTTGGGATTTTTTTGATATTTGTGGTTATCGATCGGGAAAATGGGACTGTTGCCGATGCCATTTTCTTTGAGTCACTTTGAGCCATTGGCTCAAATGGCGAACAACAGAGTGAGCCCTGAATATAGCCATAGATGATTCATGATCTGATGCACATTCATTTAGTCCTAGATGCATAATTTGACGAACAGTTTAAGCTTACACCCTCCAGTCACCTTATGCAGACGACTTTGAAAACATATTGGCAAATTCGTGAAAAATCCCCATAAATAAGAGCTAAAGTTATACTGCATACTTGTAACAGAGTTGAAAATATTGTGTCAAAAGGAGGAATTGCTTGTTTTAAGCAGTTTCTTCTCTTGCCAAAATGTTTTCAAAAGTTATCTGCTACAGAGGCATCAAAAAGCGTCTACATGAGGTAAACCGTAAAGCAATTTAATCAATGTTTCTTGAAGTGATACCGAAACAAAAACAAAGCCTCTAATCACGACCACATCCAAATAAGCTATGAAGTATTGATATGGTTGCCTGAATGAGAAACTTGGTGATTATTTCCTATCAAAATAGTTTTATAATTTAAATATTACAAACAGTTGACCCTTTCCTACAAACAACAAATCTTAGGTAGACGACCTTGGAAATATAGCGACATAATGTTTAGGTCATATGATGGTGTACATAATCATCAAAAAGAGTGAAACATATTATGGTTCATGGGGGAGTCTAAGAAATAAGTAGAAACTGCTCATAATTAACAATTTCTCCTGTTTTAATTAATTGTTGATTGTTTGGTGTTTAATGCCACTTTCAACAATTTTTCAGTTATATACGGCATTTCCTGGGTAAGTAACCAGTACTACTGTTCCATTATCCTGACACAAGTCAGTCAGTTGTATATAATGCTAACCCTGCAACCCTGAGCACCAAGGAGGGCAGCCATTAATATTAGCTTTTAAAGTATTTGATATGACACAGCTGGGGACCGAACTCACGACCTCCCGCACTTGAGGTGACACATGACCACTTTTGCAACAATGTTAATTGTTTTAAATACTTTGTTGTCTACTGTAGATGCTTTAAAATGCATAGGGGAATGGTAAACTTTTCCACATACAACAATTCTGCAGCAGACGATTTTGAAATTATCTAGAAAAAAATATGTGAACCCTCTGAAAATGAAAGTACAATAATTGAAAAATAGTTCAAAACATTGTGACAAAAGGAGAAATTGCTCATTTTGAGCAATTGATTCTTTTGTCGCCATGTTTTCACAAAGCCGTCTGCTGCAGAATCGTCAGAAAGCGATTAATGAGGGAAAGGATTAACTATACAGTTCCTACCAATGTTTTCCTTTACCAATTTCCTCATGGAGCTGGATTTTGACGCCTCTACAGAAGACAACTTTTGAAAACATTGTTGCAAAAGGAGAAATTGCTCAAAAAATGTTCAACTACATGTATGTTCAATTATTATTAAATTAAACTTTCCCTTAAAGCGATTTGCATTCATTTTGTCTAAAGTAGTCTGCTTTAATTAAATTATGTGTGTATATCGAATGTTTTCAAAGACAGTTGTATATTGGTTATAAACACTGATTGAACAGAAGTTTCATTTTGAATTGCAGAATGTTAAGGCATTGGTGACTGTCATATTGTCCAAGCAATTTTTACCAGAATGAATATAATAAAAGATAAAAGTGTGTTGATTGTTGCATTACAACTATTTAGGTGAGAATTTGAATGTTAAACTTTCTATGTTTTCTCTTTTCTTGTTGTCTTCTGTAAATGCATCAAAATGCATACAGGAAGGGTAAACTTAACCCTTTACCTCATATAAACGCTTTCGGACGCCTCTGCAGCAGACAGCTTTTTGAAAACATAGTGACAAAAGAAGAAATTGCACAAAACGTGCAATTTCTCCTTTTGCCACAATGTTTTCCACTTTTAGTCATATGTTATCCATTCAATTATGGAGATTTTCTATGTTTTGACAAAATACGTTCAAAGTCGTCTGCTGCAGAATTGTCGTATGAGGGAAGGGTTAATCCTTTCCTACATACAACAGTTCTGCAGAGGACTTTGAAAACGTCTAGAAAAAAATATGGAAAATCTCTGAAAATGAAAGTACAATAATTTAAAACAGTTGAGAAAATGGTGACAAAAATGAAAAAATAATCGTTCTTCTTTTGCCGTCATGTTTTCAAAAGGCAATCTGCTGCAAAGGCGTCAGAAAGCCTCTATATGAGGAATGGGTTAACTAAACAGTTCCTACACATTTTTAGATCACCTAGTGGGCTGAAGGCTAAATGTGATCTATTCTGATCACTATCGGTAACTGTTAGCTTAAAACATCATCTCCTCCTAAACCAAAGGACCAATTTCAACTTCACAGGAATGTTCCTTTGGTTGTCCTCTTTCAAAATAGTTCAAATATATAAATTTGATGGAGAACTTTGGTTGCTGCGGCATCACAAAGGGGGCAAAATTTCCAAAATTCTTCTCCTATGAAATTGCTTGTCTCAAATTCCAATATAATTTGATAAACATTTTCCTTGGGTGACCCTCTACAAAAATTGTTCAAGCAATTTTGATTGGATGAAAAAGTGGCAACCAGAATGCATCAGAAAAGGGGCAAAATGACAAAGCTTTAATAATCTACCCTTATCGATTGCCAAACAAGCTTTAAGCATATATATATATTAATGGCCCCTCCCTTGGGGTGACTTGTTTAAACATAAACTTGTATAGGGAAAAAACTTTAAAAATCTTCTTGTCTAAAAGTAGAAGGCCAATGCTTTTGATATTTGGTATGTAGCTTCATCTAGTGGACCTCTACCAATCTTGTTCAAATTACAGCCCCGGGGTCAAATATGGCCCCACCCTGGGGGTCACTTGTTTTACGAAGACTGGTATAGGGAGAAACTTTAAAAATCTTCTTGTCTGAAGGTAGAATGTCCAGGCTTTTGATATTTGGTATGTAGCTTCATCTAGTTGACCTCTACCAAGATTGTTCAAAATATAGCCCTGGGGTAAGAAACTTGTTATACATAATATTATACTTGTATAGGGATAAACTTCAAAAAAAATCTTGTCTAAAAGTTGTTTTTGAAATATAACTTCATCTAGCTTCAAGATTGGTCAGATTATTGCCTTGGTTTCAAAAATGGCCCCACCCTGGGGATCACTTGTTTAACATAGACTTGTTTAGGTAAACACTTTAAAAAAATCAGGTGATCATTTTAGGGCCATATTGGCCCTCTTGTTCACTGAAACAAGGGAGATAAAGCTTAAGGAAATAAGATTGTGTAGAATTGGAGTCATTACCCCTGTTCTTTAGGATTTGTAAGTGTAGCAGAATTCATTAACCCTTTCCTACATCTGCAGCAGACAACTTTGAAAACATCCAGGTAAAATTATGGATACTATCTATACATGAAATTGTGCTTATTAATAGTTGGAATCTTTATGGTCAAAGGGGAAATTGATCATTATGATCTACTCCTTTTTAGCTCACCTGAGCACGAAGTTATTGTGATCGCCAGTTGTCCAGTATCCGTTGTGCGTCCGTCAATATCTTTTCCTCACTAACAAGTGGGTCAATTTGGAGGAAACTTCACAGAAAGCATTGACTCAATGACTTTACAAGAATTCCTTCAAATTGTTGGGATCCATGCAGAATGCTGGTGTCCATGGCAACACAATGAAAACAACTTTAAAGTTCTTCCTCTTCCAAACTGGCTGGCAGATTTTCAAACAATTCTGTAGAAATGCTCCTTGGATGACCCTCTATCAGATTCCTTCAAGTCATGTTGATTGGTTGAAAAACATGGCCTCCAGGGGTCTTTGCATTATATGGCTTAAAGTGAAAACTTAAAAAATCTTCTCCTCTGAAAGTGTCTGGCCGATTTTCAAATAATTTTGTAGAAATGTTTCTTAAGTGACCCACTATCAGATTCCTTCAAGCCATGTTGATTGGTCAAAAAACATGGCTGCCAGAGAGCGGGGCTATTTTGCGTTATATGACTATAGTGAAAACTTAAAAAAACGTCTCCTCCGAAAGTGTCCGGCCGATTTTCAAATAATTTTGTAGAAATATTCCTTAAGTGACCCACTATCAGATTCCTTCAAGCCATTTTAATTGGTCCAAAAACATTGCCTACACAGGGCGGGGCTGTTTTGCCTTATATGGCTATAGTGAAAACTTAAGTAAACAATCTTTTCCTCCGAAAGTGTCAGACCAATTTTCAAATAATTTTGTAGAAATGTTCCTTGGGTAACCCTCTATCAGATTCTTTCAAACCATGTTGATTGGTCGAAAACTATGGCTGCTAGGTGGCGGTGCTTATATGGCTAAAGTGAAAAAAATAAAATCAGGTGAGCAATCCAGGGCCATCATGGCCCTCTTGTTTTGAGATCTGCTGAAAGCCAGTGGAGCTTATGTCATGGCGAATTGTACGCTGTGCGTCTTGTGTGTCAACTCTTTGCTTCAATTGACTTCTCCTCCCTAACCACTTGGCCATTTGGGATGAAACTTTATAGGAAGCATCCTCTGAATGTCCTCTCCTAAATTCCTTTTTTGGTTTAATGCAAAATTCTGGTTTCCATGACAACCGCAAGATTCTTCCTTTGGTGACCCTCTATCAGCTCCTTTAAGCCATGTTGATTGGTTGAAAACTATGACCGCCAGGGGCTGGGGCTATTTTGCCTTATATGGCTATAGTGAAAACATATAAAATTTTCTCCTCCGAAAGTGTCATGCTGATTTTCAAATAATTTTGTAGAAATGTTCCTTTGGTGACTCACAACCAGATTTGATCAAGCCATGTTAATTGGTTCTAAAATATGGCTGCCAGGGACACGGGGCTGTTAGACTTATATTAGGTTTAGTGAAAGCTTTAAAAATCTTCTCATCCCAAACTATTTGGCAGATTTTCAAATAATTTTGCAGAAATGTTCATTGGGTTACACTATAAGAGATTCCTTCAAGCCATGGCGATGGGTATAAAAACATGGCAACCAGGAGGCGGGGCTGTTTAAAGATTTAATTTTTGCCTTATGGCAGTGGAGCGATACTGGCCCTATTTGGCCTCTTGTTTCACAATGTTTTCAAAAATTGTCTGGTGCAATATATATTGTCGTCCATGTGATATAATAACCCTGTCACATGGAAAGAGGTTGTGTTGCCTATGGATGTTCAATGTAATGACCTTGGCTGTGGAATCAGAGTTATTTCCCCTTTTTTGTGCTCATAGTGCAAAAAAAAGCTAGGACACCAGGGGTCAAGATTAGTGCTTATACTGTTTACAACATTTTCTTACCTCAGTTACTCCAAAGCATTGTTTCTTGAGGTTAGAAATATCTTGATTGGTAGAGATGTGTCTCCAAAATGGTTGTCAGACCTTTTAGAATGGCGGTATATTATATATAGACTCTGGGGTATATTCAGATTTACTTAACTTACTTAGCACTTGATGTGCTAGCATAATTATGTTCTTATTGGTCAAGTAGGCTGTGCGTGAAATTAAAAAACTGAAAGAAGAATTCACCAATCACATTAAAGCATTCAGGTTACAGATATATTTCCAAATTTTGTTAGTTGTCGTCCATACAAATCTTTTTCTCTGAAACTTCTAGTCAGAAATTCACAGAAACGTCCCCTGAGTTGCCTTCATGTAAAATTGTAAAAACCTAAGCACTCTGCTGGCCACCAGGGCGAAACATAGAAAAACCTTTAAACAGCAAAGATCTTCTCCTAAACAAATGACCAAATTTCAAAATAACCCCACTCAAACGTTCATTTAGTAGCCTGCTACTAAAATTGTTAAAATCATTCTGCTCTGATGCACACGTTGAACACGGAGCTAGAAATAGAAAGACATTTAAAGGAATTATCCTTCTAAGCCCTGCAGTGCCCCAATTTCAAAATAAGTTCAAATAAAACTTTCCTTGTTAAGCACTATACCAACATTGTTCAAGCGGTTGCACATGATGGCTGCCAGGGCTATATATAAATAAACTAATCTTTAACAAACATTTCCTCATGGACCATTGACCACCAGCCCAATTCCAAAACTAACAACACAATGTTCCTTGACTACGAAGTGCTCAAGGTGTGTTATTGTGATCATCTTTTGTCCATCGTGCATCGTCAGTCAACATCTTCTCAGTAACCAGTGGGTCAATTGAGATGAACTTTCACAGAAAGAATCTTCTCAATGATTTCATGAGTATTCTTTCAAATTTTTGGGATCCATGCAGAATTCTGGTTTCCATGGCAGCGAAACGAAAAAAACTTTATAATTCTTCCTCTCCCAAACTGGTTGGCAATTTTTCAAATAATTTTGTAGAAATGTTCCTTGGATGACCCTCTATCAGATTCCTTCAAGTCATGTTGATTGGTCGAACAACATGGCCGCCAGGGGGCGGGGCTATTTTGCCCTATATGGCTATAGTGAAAACTTAAAAAACCTTTTCCGAAAGTGTCAGGCCGTTTTTCAAATAATTTTGTTAGAAATGTATTTTAAGTGATCCACTATCAGATTCCTTTAAGCCCATGTTGATTGGTAGAAAATCATGGCCGCCAGAGGGCAAGGCTTATATGGCTAAAGTGAAAAAAAAATCAAATCAGGTGAGCGATCCAGGGCCATCATGTCCCTCTGAAGGCGTGTTAGTTAAATCAGAATTCGCCCTAGATGAGTTATTTATTATGATCCTCTGATTAAATTTGATAAAGGTTACCACTTGTTTACTTATTATACATGTACTAAATTGTCCTGAGACTGTGATTATCAGCTCCATAAGTAATGTATTCCCTCCTCCCTCCATGTAGTGGGAAGACATATTGTTTTTACTCTGACTGTCTGTCTGTCTGTCTATATTATGAAATAACTCACTACAAATTTTCAACATACTGAAATGATGTGCAGAGGGGCATGTTACAACCTCATTGGTTCAAGTTCAAGCTCGCAACTAGAGGTCAAGGGTCATATGACTATATTTTGTGTCTCTTCAATAACTTTTGAACCAGTTAAAGGATTTTGAAATAACTCGCCACAACTGTTCTCCATACTGAGTCGATGTGCAGAGAGCATGTTACAACCATTTGGTTAAATATCAAGGTTGTAATTAGAGGTCAAAGGTCATATGAATATATTTTGTGTGTTTAATAACCTTTGAACCGTTTGAAGGATTTTGAAATAACTTACCACAAATGTTAACCATATTTACAGGTTTGCAGGTTAAACTTGACCACTTTGGTTCAAGGTCAAAATTTCAGTATTACAATCATTGACAAATGCAATGGGGGAGACATAGGTTTTTTGTGACAAACAATAATTGTTTGTGTTGTTTTCTTTTAGACACGAAATACCCTTCCAATTTTCACAATAGAATGGCGGAACCCAAAGAAATCCTTCACAGAAACTGGATCAAAGCTAATCTTGGACTGTTGTATGTAAAAGAAGGCATTCAGGATTTTATTGCGGATGAAATCAACAACTTCCATAGTAATGTTCTAGGGACACTTCCTGGTGGTGGTCGTTGCTCAATCCATACTATCCAGAATGTACTCAGATGTCCAACAAGGGGAATTTGTAGTGGTAGCGCATGTCGTTTCCATAACAACACAGACCCAGGAAAAACATACACTCCATGCCTTATTTGTGAAGCCATCAGAGATGAGATAGAAAAAGCTCATAGATATGGCCAACCATCCTATAAAAACACAAGATCTAACCTATGGTGTACAGGTAGCTGGGAACTGGCCAAGTGTTTCATGCCAGCTATAGGTTACTCTGACAAGAACACAGCAGATGATACAGATTTAACTGGTCTGATCAGTGTTATATCGAACAACAAGGCCTTTCAGAACAAAATAACTGAAAATCTAGGACAACCGGGAAACAAGTTTGATAAGGTATGTTCACTAGTCGAAACACAATTTTTAGCTCAATTATTCGGATATTATGATAGCTATTTTACTCACCCTGGCGTCGGCACCCGCGTAACACCATGTTTAAACGCAAAACGCATGCAAGTACTTTATAGCTCAGTAAGTACTAGATGTATTGCATTGAAACTTTCTACAAAACTTCCTAATAATAATAATCAAGTTTGATAACTCTATCCTGCATTTTATGCAAGTTGTGGCCCTTTTTTTACTTGGAAATTCTGGTTAAAGTTTTGAGTGCAACTACAGTTAGAGTCCATATTTCAGTATTTAATTGATGCATTGCATTTAAACTTTATACAAACCTTCCCAACTATCACACATATGTAGATTATTAAGTTAGATAACTCTATCCTGCATTTACTGCAAGCTATGGCCCTATTTTTACTTAGAAAATCTGGTTAAAGTTTTGCGTGCAACTACAGTAAGAGAACATATCTTGGTAACTACTTGATGCATTGTATTGAAATTTTAAGCAACCTTTTCCAACCATCACACCTATGTAGAACTCTATCCAGCATTTAACACGCAAGTTATGGCCCTTTTTTGACATAGAAATTCTGGTTAAAGTTTGGCGTGCAACTACATTAAGAGTTCATATCTCAGTATTCACTTTCCCAACCCTATCTTTTATACCTATGTAAATACTTAAGTTAGATTACTCTATCCTGCATATAATGCAAATTATGGCCCTTGTTTTACTTAGAAATTATGGTTAAAGATTTGCGTGCAACTACATATAATTGCAAATTATCATCCTTTACGAGATCTTGTTAAAGTTTTGCATGCAACTTTATTCGAATCCATATCTCAGTAACTAATAAACGGTGGAATAGTCAAGCCTGCTGTCCTCCGACAGCTCTTGTTTTACCTCTGGTCGGTGTTGGTTGAATTTTAAGTTTAGGTCACTTACATGGAAACTATCAAAGCTATAACTTTGAAACTTAGAACACTTGTTTATCTTATACCCTTCTTCACATTGAATGCTAAAGATGCTGAAAGTGACCTGTTTTTTTTGGGGGCTTGTTTATGCCACTTCCTTTAAACTACAGTGTCTAATTTATGATTCGAAACATTAGGGCAATTGAATTTCTGAACAAATTGATTACTTGTTTTTATCTTTGTCTATGTAAAGAATCCGTCCTTTCATACAAATTTAGGGGGGAATATTCAGAACAGTGTGTGAAATAAAACAATCCCAAGTCCTAAATTGGACACTAAACTATCAACAAATTATATAACCCTGTCATGCATTTTTAGCTCACCTGAGCTTTGCTCAAGGTGAGTTATTGTGATCGCCTTTTGTCCGGCGTCCGGCGTCCGTCGTGCGTCAACTTCTTCTCCTCAGTAACCAGTGGGTCAATTTGGATGAAACTTCACAGAAAGCATCCTCTCAATGACCTCACCAGAATTCCTTCAAATTTTTGGGATCCATGCAAAATTCTGGTTTCCATGGCAACGAAACCGAAAAAACTTCAAAATTCTTCTTCTCCCAAACTGGTTGGCAGATTTTCAAATAATTTTGTAGAAATGTTCCTTAGATGAACCTCTATCAGATTCCTTCAAGCCATGTTGATTGGTCGAAAAACATGGCCGCCAGGGGTGGTGGGGCTATTTTGCCTTATATGGCTATAGTGCAAACTTAAAAAATCCTCTCCTCCAAAAGTGTCAGGCCGATTTTCAAATAATTTTGTAGAAATGTTCCTTGGGTGATCCTCTATCAGATTCCTTCAAGCCATGTTGATTGGTCAAAAAACATGGCCGCCAGGGGGCGGGGCTATTTTGCCTTTTATGGCTATAGTGAAAACTTAAAAAATCTTCTCCTCCATAAGTGTCGGGCCGATTTCCAAATAATTGTGTAGAAATGTTCCTTGGGTGACCCTCTATCAGATTCCTTCAAGCCATGTTGATTGGTCGAAAAACATGGCTGCCAGGGGGCGGGGCTATTTTGCCTTATATGGCCAAAGTGAAAACTTAAAAAATCTTCTCCTCCGAAAGTGTTAGGCTGATTTTCAAATAATTTTGTAGAAATGTTCCTTGGATGACCCTCTATCTGATTCCTTCAAGCCAAGTTGATTGGTCGAAAAACATGGCCGCCAGGGGGGCGGGGCTATTTTGCCTTATATGGCTATAGTGAAAACTTAAAAAATCTTCTTCTCCGAAAGTGTCAGGCCGATTTTCAAATAATTTAGTAGAAATGTTCCTTGAATGACCCACTTTCAGATTCCTTCAAGCCATGTTGATTGGTCAAAAAACATGGCCGCCAGTGGGCAGGGCTATTTTGCACTATATGGCTATAGTGAAAACTTAAAAAATCTTCTCCTCCAAAAGTGTCTGGCCGATTTTCAAATAATTTTGTAGAAATGTTCCTAGGGTGACCCTCTATCAGATTCCTTCAAGCCAAGTTGATTGGTCGGAAACTATGGCTGCCATGGGGCGTGGCTTATATAGGTAAAGTGAAAAAAAATAAATCAGGTGAGTGATTCAGGGCCATCATGGCCCTCTTGTTACTGTACTGTTGACCCTTTTACTAGCTCACCTGAGTACGAAGTGCTCAAGGTGAGTTATTGTGGTCGCCGTTTGTCCGTCGTCCGTCAACTTCTTCTCGTCACTAACCAGTGGGTCAATTGGGATGAAATTTTACAGAAAGCATCCTCTCAAAGACTTTAACCGAATTCCTTCAAATCTTTGGAATCCATGCAGAATTTTGGTTTCCATGGTAACAAAACAAAAAAGCTTTAAAATACTCTATCTCGCAAAATGTTTTGCAGATTTTAATTTTTTGTTTATAGAAATGTTCCTTGGATGATCATCTTTTCGATTCCCTCAAGCCATGTTGATTGGTTGAAAAACATGGCCACCACAGGGCGGGGTTATTTTGCTTAATTTGGTTATAGTGAAAATTTAAAAAATCTTCTCCTCCAAAAGTGTCTGGCCGATTTTTAAATATTTTGTTGAAATGATCCTAGGGTGACCTGATCGACCCTCTATCAGATTCCTTCAAGTCATTTTGATTAGTCGAAAACTATGGCCTCTAGGGGGAGGGGTTTATATGGCTAAAGTGAAAACAAAATTAAATCGGGTAATGATCCAGGGCCATCAATGGCCCTCTTGTCTTCGAATATTGCATACACACAATATTTTTTTAACAGTGAACATAATGCAACTAAACTCAGTGTAAAGGAAGTATTTATTAATATCGTAAATTTTGTTGTGATATGGGGGTCCTGGTGTCAAGGACACTGTTACTAAATAATAGGATGTTAGGGCACCCTTTTCTCAGATGGTTGATTAACGTTCTCTCTATTGTTATGACCTTAATACTGCATCTTTGTCCTTGAAACACAAACATTTTACTATGAAATGTCGCGGTCCATTTTTACTAGGAAGTCTGTGTAAATTTTTGAAGAATCTATCTAGAATGCTTTCATATGTAATTTCTTAATTTTTGACTCTACCCAATGATTTATGTTCATGCAATTGTATGTGCTTCGAGTTGTTCTGTTTTAGCTGTGTTTTCCGAAACTTTCTTTTCCAAAATGAAATCAAGTGAAATTACATCTTTAGCAGGTCTAACCTTCAGTAGCAAATTTAGCTTACCTGTCACGTAGGGGCGCTTTTTTAGCTCACCTGAGCTTTGCTCAAGGTGAGTTATTGTGATCGCCTTTTGTCCGGCGTCCGGCGTGCGTCAACTTCTTCTCCTCAGTAACCAGTGGGTCAATTTGGATGAAACTTCACAGAAAGCATCCTCTCAATTACCTCACCAGAATTCCTTCAAATTTTTGGGATCCATGCAAAATTCTGGTTTCCATGGCAACGAAACTGAAAAAACTTCAAAATTCTTCTTCTCCCAAAATGGTTGGCCGATTTTCAAATAATTTTGTAGAAATGTTCCTTGGGTGACCCTCTATCAGATTCCTTCAAGCCATGTTGATTGGTCAAAAAATATGGCCGCCAGGGGGGGCGGGGCTATTTTGCTTTATATTGCTATAGTGCAAACTTAAAAAATCTTCTCCTCCAAAAGTGTCAGGCCGATTTTCAAATAATTTTGTAGAAATGTTCCTTGGATGACCCACTTTCAGATTCCTTCAAGCCATGTTGATTGGTCAAAAAACATGGCCGCCAGTAGGCAGGGCTATTTTGCATTATATGGCTATAGTGAAAACTTAAAAAATCTTCTCCTCCAAAAGTATCTGGCCGATTTTCAAATAATTTTGTAGAAATGTTTCTAGGGTGACCCTCTATCAGATTCCTTCAAGCCAAGTTGATTGGTCGGAAACTATGGCTGCCAGGGGGCGAGGCTTATATAGCTAAAGTGAAAATAAAATAAAAAATCAGGTGAGCGATTCAAGGGCCATCATGGCCCTCTTGTTTTATCATCGTCGTCTGTCCACAATTTCTTGTGAATACAATAAAGTGAGCTCGGTTCCTTTCGAAAACCAGCCAGATCCGTTCATGCATGACGGGATTATGACCCTTAAAAATTGGCAAAATTGTTATAATTGACCTTGTGAACACGTTAAAAACTTCATTTATTATCCAATGTTCACCAAACTTATTCAGTAGCTAGCATCCGGAGAATGTGAATACGATAAAGTGAGCGCGGTTCCTTTCGAAAACCAGCCAGATCCATTCATACATGACGGGATTATGGCCCTTTAAAATTGGCAAAATTGCTATAAGTGACCTTGTGAACAAGTGAAAGTCATCATTTATTATCCGATGTTTACAAAACTTATACAGTAGCTAGATATCCATGAGAGCTTGGTTCCTTTCAAAAACCAACATTGTTATAATTGACTTTGTGAACACGATAAAAACTTCATTTATTTGTCACAAGTTTCTTAGCACACATGTTCACCATTATGAGATGGCATCTTGCGCTTAAGAACCAGACCTGTACCTCGAATGTCAAGGTGATTCTAAGAGGTCAAAATGAGTTCTGTTTGATATGACTGAACCTTTTCCGGCCAACATCTCAACCATGCATCATAGGATTCCTAAGTTACCGCGCACATATGTTCACCATGATGAGGTTGTGTGTTGCCCACAAGACCTAGGCTTGAACTCAAATGTCAAGGTCACACTTAGAGGTTACAGTCAAACTGAGTACTGTATGATAGGACCATACCTTGTCCAGCCCACATCTCAACCATGCATCATATGATTCCATGATGAGGTGACATGTGTCGCACAAGACACAGGCCTTTACCTCAAAGGTCAAGGTCATACTTAGAGGTCAAAGCTTGAAATTAGAAATGTTTGGTAGGAGTGTACTTTGTCTGACCCACATTTCAACCATGCATCATAGGATTCCCAATTAACTGAGCACACATGTACACAATGATCAGATAGCATGTTAAATGAAGACCCAGGTCTGAACATGGAAGGTCAAGGTCACAAATTTAAAGGTTAAAATGTTGACAATTGATTGTTTGACTTAGAGACAACAATAAAATACATCACTTTCATTTAAACTTAGTGTTTTACAAATTTACGGAGATACAAACATTTGGGTGTTTGATCTGTCAAAAATCTTCAAATTGAAATAAAAAAATTGAATAATTATATTTGCAACCTAAATTACATTTCCAATACATTGTGTTGTGTGTACAATTATTCCTATGTTAAATCTGCCTTAACCTTTCATACACAAAAAATACTAAAGGTGATATTTGTTAAATTTTAAAAATATATGGTATCTCAAAAATAAAAATAAAATGTTGGGTTATTGTACTTTTGATAATTTTCGGTATAGCAGAAGGCACTTAATTAGCTGCTAGCAGGTCAACTCAGTCTGTGTTGCAATTGCATAAAAGAGCGCTATGTATGTGATAAAATCTTTGGAGCAGGCTCGACATGTTGCCCGTGGGTGTCTAATTTGAATCCTCTGTCCGTTGAATTTGTTTGCATGCATAAATAAAAAGTTTGCTTCAAAGATGGCTCAAACTTTATAGATCACCTGAACCCAAGGCTCAAGTTAATCTATCCTGATCACTATCTGTCCGGCTTCGTCTGAGGTCAATCTTTAGGTTTAAACAACATCTCCTAAACCACACGACTAATTTCAATCTAACTTCCCAGGAATATTTATTTGGTGGTCCACTTTAAAATTGATCAAAGATTCACATTCTATTGAGAACTTTTGTTGCTGCGGCATCAGAAAGGGGGAAATGGCCAATCTTTAAAATTCTTCTTCTCTGTATCTGCTTTATATATAATTTAGTAAAAATGATCCTTGGGTGACCCTCTACAAAAAAGCCATACTGATTGGTTGTAAAACATGGCAGCCAGGCAGCATCAAAAAAGGGGCAAAATGACAACATTTAAAAATTCCATTCATATGAAATCTTACTTCAGTGGTCCTCTACTCCAATTTGTTCAAGCCATATCAATTGAGTATAAAATAATAGAAACCAGGGGTCATCTCAAAATGACTGAAATTATCTTTTAGCTTAAACTGATAACTCTGACAAATCTAGTGGACCAATTTTAACTTTATTTTACAGGAATGTTTCTTTAATGGTGATCGATTCAGGGTCATATTGGCATTCTTGTTTATTTTGGCTCCCTTTTAAGCTCACCTGTGCACGAAGTGCTGAAGGTTAGCTACTGTGATCACATTTTGTCCGGCGTCCGTACGTCGTGCGTAGTTAACAATTGCCTTGTATACAATCTATAGGCTACATTTTGCATCCGATCTTGATTAAAGTTTATAACATTTTTGATAAGTTCTCCTCGAAACTGGGCCATCTTATGTCAAAAAAAGGTCATTAGGTCAAATTGAAGGAATATCTTGTAAACACTCTGGAGGCGACATTTTTAACTTAAGCATGATGGCACTTTATCAGAAAGTTTGTCTCAATGATATGTAGGCCAAGCCTGAATATTGGTCATGTCTGTTCAAGAACTAGGTCACTAAGTCAAATTGAAGAAAATATTGTTAAAACACCGCAATTTTACTTTGTCAGAATGTTTGGCTTGATAATATCTAGTCCACGTCTGAGTATGGGTCATATAAGGTTACAAACTAGTTCATTAGGCCAAATTGAAGGAAAATATTGTCTATAGTCAAATATGGGTCATATCAGGTATAAAAAAAAAGGTCACTAGGCCAAATGAAGGAAAACCTTGTTTACACTGGAGGTTGCATTTTGAATCTTTTTCATAATTGTCTCGATGTGTTTTGCATTAGAAATCACATTGCATAATTCTTTTTTTTTTTTTTTTTTTATTTCCATAATACATTTTAAGTACATACAATTTTGCTACAAACATATATATATTTACAGAATTCAGTGCAAATAGTATTTCGTATATGAGCGCATAGTTAATAAATGTATTCTGGGAAATAAATTTTGGAAGAAATTAGAACAGACAAGATATGAAAAAGAGAAGAAGAAGATAGAAGTAAACAAGAAAAAAGAGAAGAGTTTACTGAACACTGTCTTTCAAACTTATTAAAGTTGAAGTTGAAGCTGGTTCCATTTCCTATCATGCTCTTGTAGTTTGTCTTTAGCAAGTGCAATCAGTCTTTCTATGGATTCGTGATATTTTAAATATTTGTTGAAATTATAAAAGCTTGGACAATTTTTTTCATATTTGTTTTTAAAGATAAAATATTTTGCAACTATCAATATGCAATTTATTAATGTCGAGTAGCTACTCTGGTCAATATATCCAAATGAGACTATTTCAAAATTTAATTTAATATCTATTTGTTTAACATTTAAAAATACTTGTAATTCTGTCCAGAAGCTCCTGGACCATTGACATTCCCCAAAAAGATGTTTGTTTGATTCATTAAACATATTACAGAAATCACATAATCTTGTACTGGTAATGTTACATTTAAATAAAAAGTTATTATTTGGAACTATCCTCATTATGTATTTATATTGAAATGCTCTTAATTTAGTGTTTATAAGAGATCTGAATGGTATTGTATGTACAATATTCCAGTTAATGTTATTTGTTTCTTGTTCCCATTTGATATGGGGTTTAATAACTAGACTATTTGTTATCCTATTTAACTGTATATTATATAAGTATTTGTTTGGGCTCTTTTGAGTACTTATTCGTGTCAAAAGAGTTTGTTGTGTATTATTATTTAAATTGTTTTCAATTTTAAGTTTTGCTTTCCAATGTTTTGGAATACTTTGAATGAGTGTATGATATTTTAAAAAATCTGAGGCGTTTAAGGCGTAAACTGTTTTTAGCTCGCCTATGCACGAAGTGCAAGGTGAGCTATTGGGATCACATTTTGTCCGGCGTCCGTCCGTCGTGCGTCGTCAACATTTGAGCTTGTTAACACTCTACAGGCTACATTTTGCATCCAAACTTCATGAAAGTTGATCAGAACGTTCATCTCCATAAAATCTTGGACAAGTTCGAAACTGGGCCATATGAGGTCAATAACGAGGTCACTAGGTCAAATTGAAGCGAAATCTTGTTAACACTCTGGAGGCCACATTTTCAACTTAAGCATGTTGAAACTTTATCAGAATGTTTGTCTTAATGATATGTAGGTCAAGTTCGAACATGGGTCACGTCGGGTCAAGAAGTAGGTCACTAGGCCAAATTGAAGGAAAATCTTGTTAACACTCCAGAGGCCGCAATTTTTGCTTAAGCAGTTTGCAATTTTGTCAGAATGTTTGTCTTAAAAATATCTAGGTCAAGTTCGAATATGGGTTATGCCGGGTCAAAAACTAGGTCACTAGGTCAAATTGAAGGAAAATCTTGTTAACACTTTGGATGCCTCATATTTTGCTTCAGCAGCTTGAAATTTTGTCAGAATGTTTGTCTTAAAGATATCTAGGTCAAGTTCAAATATGGGTCATATTGGCTCAGAAACTAGGTCACTAGGCCAAATTGAGGGAAAATCTTGTTAACTCTGTAGAAGCTGCATATTTTGCTTCAGCGGCTTGAAATTTGTTCAGAATGTTGAGCTGAATGATATCTAGGCCAAGTTCGAATATGGGTCATGCCGGGTCAAAAACTAGATCACTAGGTCAAATTGAAGGAAAATCTTGTTAACACTTTGGATGCCTTATTTTTTGCTTCAGCAGCTTGAAATTCTGTCAGAATGTTTGTCTTAAAGATATCTAGGTCAAGTTTAAATATGGGCCATATTGGATCAGAAACTAGGTCACAAGGCCAAATTAAGGGAAAATCTTGTAAACTCTGTAGAAGCCGCATGTTTTGCTTCAGCGGCTTGAAATTTGTTCAGAATGTTGAGCTGAATGATATTTAGGCCAAGTTCGAATATGGGTTATCATGCCGGGTCAAAAACTAGGTCACTAGATCAAATTGAAGGAAAATCTTGTGAACACTTTGGATGCCACATTTTTTGCTTCAGCAGCTTGAAATTTGGTCAGAATGTTTGTCTGAATTATATCTAGGTCAAGTTCGAATATGGGTCATATTGGATCAGAAACTAGGTCAATAAAGGAAAATATTGTTCAAACTCCGGAGGCCGCATTTTTACTTTGAGCAAGTTGAAACTTTGTCAGAATGTTGTCTTAATGATATCTAGTCCATGTAGGAATATGGGTCATTATATCAGGTAAAAAAATATAGATCACTAGGCCAAATGAAGGAAAATATTGTTAACACTGTGGAGGATGCATTCAGAATAATTGTCTTGATGTGTTTTGCATTGCAGTACATTGTATAATTAAGGTGAGCGATCCAGGGCAATCATGGCCCTCTTGTTATATGTTGGAAAGTGTAAAACAGTCTTAACCTATTATCAAAAACTTGATCAATATATGTTATTCCTTTGTCATATAAAGTTTTGTAAAAAATAGTTTTGTTATTGTTTATTATATAAGAGTTATTCCATAAAACTTCATTCTTAATATTTTGAACATTATTATTATAATTTATTTTTGACCATGACTGTATTATATCTAGTAAAAAGTTTGATTTTATTTTCAAAGTGTTATTTAAGTCCTTTGTATTAATATTACATTCAAATATAAAACTCCCCCCTACTCTTTCAAGCAAACTTAAATAAATATGTTTCCAATCTCCTGTGTTGTTGTTATTGGTTATTCTTTTAACCCAGCTTGCTTTTATTGAATTGATGAAAAGATCAATATCTATCATTTTCAAACCTCCCTTGTCATAGTTTTGTATAATTGTTTTTCTACTTATTTTGTCTGGTTTGTTATCCCATAAAAAATCAAACAGATTTTTTTTAATAGTATTTATAATATTCAGTGGTGGATTTTCTAAAACAGTAAGTGGATATATAAGTTTAGGTAAGGCAAATGTTTTGATAACTGTGATTTTACCAATTAAAGATAATTGGTATTTTTTCCATTTATTGAGGCAGTTACAAAACTATCATTTTGGGAATAAGATTATATTCATTATACATTTTTTTGTTATTTGAGAATGTTATACCTAGAGTAGATGCATAATTCAGATGAACGATCTAGGGCCATGACGGCCGTCTTTCTTTTCAATTGGACGAATAATTTTTCGAAAGAAAATTTCGTCCAGGGGTGGCCCTGTTTTGGTCATATTTGGAGGTAAAAGGTCATAATGACTTTACTGTGTCATTTAATTGTGTAGATATGTTCTTTGGATGACCGTCTATAAGACTCTTCAAGCCATGTTGATTGATAAAATAAATGTCCACTAGGTCTGTTTTGTCTAATATGGCTATAGTGAACATTTTAAAAATCTTCTCTGTATGTATCAGGAAGATTATCAATTAGTTTAGTAGAAATATGAATACATTTGCTTATGATCTCAAACAATTGATTATTTCTATACATGTAGGTCAGAAATGTCAGAAATGCCATCATGAGAAATGCAAAGATGGAGATACCAACAACAGATCTGAACAGCTATTTCAACATACTGAACGATGTTTTAAATGATTCAAAACATCTACAAGGTCTAACCAAAGTAAAGGATGCCAAAGACAAGTTACATCAGGTAAAATCAATTATGTATACTTTGATATTTTTCCTTCTATTTTCCATTGGAAAAAGGATGCAATATCAGTTGATAATGCACCCATTGATATTGCACTTGGATCTTTTTCACGTGCTGCTAAGGACGGAACTATTTCCATACAGTAACGTTATAAAGCGCTCTTAACCATCCTTTGATGATTTAGAGACCAGCTAACTTTTACTTATACTTTGTTAATGCCTAGGGCTAAGTGAATCGCAGGCAAGTGACGCTATCAAAGTGGTAAAAACAACCCATACAGAATATTTTCAAATAAAAATGAAATAAAAAAACATCTGTGTTTTTTTAGGCAGTGCATGACTGCAGACGGGACTTGAATCGGTCTATAGACGTTATCTGCGCAAGGTCCGGAGGAAGGGGGTTCCAGTCTCTGATAGTCTTAGGAAAAAACTGTGCTTATATTGTTCGCAGTTCAGTGTTTTGTATATCTTTTATAGATGACAATAGACATACAAAAAAGCCAATCTGGTCTATTTATAGCATTTGCTTTGTTTGTAAATACCTACGTAGTTTATGACGTAATAATGTGACGTGTAGATCAATACTATTGCTCGATTGTAAGGACGTACGCCCCAAGGTTGTTTTGATTGTCATTGACGATCTAGCTGCTCGCCAAATAGTTAATTATGCTTGGAGAGGGTAAACCAAAATCATATAATGAATTGACAATCTATAAGAAGTGTATCTTAATTAAGTGTAAACAAAGATCAGACTACACTTACATGCAGTCTGGATTAGTTTTCATTGTTCATTTTCGTTCACTTGGAGAAGACGAAGGAAGGAAACGGTCTAGGCTGTAAGGTCGCCTCACAATTCAGACACAATTTCTACAATAAAGAGCACAAACAAAGGATATACACTATATTGACATGTATTTTAATTCCTCTTGACAAATTACAATATAAATTGAAAAAAAAAGTCGCTAAAGATCGGCCTTTGATTTGTTTACATGTGAAGATCGCAACGGATGTATTACTCCGCTGTTTCATAAGTAACGAAAAGGAATATAAATGTGCACAAATAATAACAAAATAAATCTCTACTTGTCACTTAGTTTTAATGTAAATTGAAATTTGAAGAAAATGGAATATTTATTATATTATTTTCACGAATACAATATCAAAGTATACAAAATGTTATTGCATGATTTTGGGAAACTATTGTGTTGGGACTCGTTCCATCGACGGAGTTTTGCCCTCGCAAGTTTGGGCAACTCAGCCGAAGGACCTCGTCCTACACAATATTTTACCATATAGATGCAATAACCTATAATATACACAACAAATAACGTCAAAGGTTGGTAGCATAACAATATTCATGAGAATGGAAGAACAAGAACAAACATACATTTTCCAGACTGGTTTACAATGTTGATTGTAATGGTTGGCTAACTTGATGTACTGTGTTGCAAGAGTAATTAAGATCACTATTGATGAACAATGCTTAGAATTATTTTACTAGTACTATTGTTGCCAATAGTCACAGGAAACTGTTATCTTATAACATAAAAGATGCTTACGGCTGCATTACATCACAAACATGAGATTGATTGTTTGATACATTAGATTATAATGCCTTTTTCAAAAGTATCTCTGTTATATCATGACAACTAGTTCTCCTAACATGTTTGTCCTTACTTTTTCACATCAATACACCACACCACATTCTTCACATAGTACTGGCTACCTTTCCACATAGTCTATTTAGCCCATTGGTAAAAGACAAAAAGCAAATAGTCAAACCGACTTGTATCAATCATCCAAAAGAATGAATGGCTGAGCCGGGATTTTATACCTACACCTCATTGATTGATACCTCTAATTATTACCGACAGAGCTATCCCTACTCAACACAAACATAAATTAAAGCATCAGTACACAATGTAATGTAGCCTTCATTCAGATCCAGATGTTATACTCTTATTGACAATTTATTGACAATGTTGTCAAGGTTACTAACTTGTACTGAAAAATGAAAAAAGAACCAGTTCATTTACTAAAAAATAGAATTACATGTTTATGTTCAATACCGGGCTTGTTTAAATATTGTTGAGAAAGCTATTTTTTTATCCTGTGTCAAGATCACTGTTACCAAAAAAATAGAACAGACATTAATCTGATCCGTGTGGTAATCAAAGGGGATTTGGAACAGGACATATCAATCCCGAACATAGCGCTCATGGTGGAGTGTCCTTGGGCAAGTCACATTACTGTTCTGTTACCATGATAATGTTGAAACCTGTGTAAAACCCAAATGAAGCGCCGCAAATCTTTACACCATATTATTTGTGATAAGTTCTTCCAATAAACTTCTTTACATGAAGCAAATCTAATGCATTTATTGCTTTAATTTGAGCTCCATTTCAACGTTTTTTAGCTCCACTGCCAGTTGAGCTTTAAGTTATAGTCATGGCGAATTGTCCGTCATGTACGCGTCAACTTTTTGCTTCAAATGATTTCTCCTCCCTGATGAAAAAGTCAATAATGATGAAACTCCATAGGTAGCATTCTCTGAATATCTTCTACTAAATTCCTTATTTTTTTTTGGATCCATGCAAAATTCTGGTTTCATGATCACCAAAAGTTGTGAAAACTTAAAAAAATATTTTCCTCCGAAAGTGTGGGGCCGATTTTCAATTAATTTTGTAAAATGTTCCTTGGGTGACCGTCTAGAAGATTCATTCAAGCAATGTTGATTGGCTGAAAAACACGGCCGCTAGGGGGCGGGGCTATTTTGCCTTATATGTCTATTGTGAAAACTTAAAAAATCTTCACCTTAAAAAGTGTTGAGCCGATTTTCAAATTATTTTGTAGAAATGTTCCTTGGGTGACCTTCTATCAGATTTCTTCCAACAATGTTGATCGGTCAAAAAACATGGCTGCCACAGGGCGGGGCTATTTTGCCTTATATCGCTATAGTGAAAACTGAAAAAATCTTCTCCTCGGAACGTCGATTTTCAAATAATTATGTAGAAAATTTTAATGTTCCTAGGGTGACCCTCTATTAGCTTCCCTCAAGCCATGTTGATTGTCAAAAACCATTGCCGCCAAAGGGCTGGGCTATTTTGCCTTATAAAGATAAAATAGTGAAAATTTAAAAACCTTCTACTCTAAAAGTGTTAAGCTGATTCTCAAATAATTGTGTAGAAGTGTTCCTTGGGTGAACGAACCTCTATCAGATTCCTTCAAGCCATGTTGATTGGTCGAAAACCATGGCCGTCAGGGGGCGTGCCTTTTTTACCATATATGGCTATAGTGAAAACTTAAAAAATCTTCTCCTCCGAAAGTGTTGGGCCAATTTTCAAATTATTTTGTAGAAATGTTCCTTGTGTGACTCTCTATCAAATTATTTCCAGCACTGTTGATTGGTCGAAAAACATGGCTGCCAGAGGGCGGGGATATTTTGCCTTATATCGCTATAGTGAAAACTAAAAAAAAAATCTTCTCCTCGGAAAATGTCAGGCCGATTTTCAAATAATTATGTAGACAATTTTAATGTTCCTAGGGTGGCCCTCTATTAGATTCCCTCAACCATGTTGATTGGTCAAAAACTATGGCCGCCAAAGTGCGGGGCTATTTTGTCTTATAAAGATAAAATAGTGAAAATTTATAAATCTTCTACTCCAAAAGTGTCAAGCCGATTCTCAAATAATTTTGTAGAAATGTTGCTAGTGTGACCCTTAATCAGATTCCTGCAAGCTATGTTGATTGGTTATAAGACATGGCTGCCTGTGGGCAGGGCTTTTTTGTGTTATATTGCTTAAAAACTTAAAATCAATCGAAAGTATTTGGTCGATTTTCAAATAATTTTGTAGAAGTGTTCCTTGGGTGACTATCAGATGATGATTGGATTTAAAATATAGTTGCCAGGGGCGGGGCTGTTGTCTTATACATGTATTGGCTTTAGTGAAAGCTTTAAAAATCTTCTCCTCCTAAACTATTTGGTCTCTTTTAAAATAATTTTGCAGAAATGTTGATTGGTCAAAAACATAGCCACCAGCGGGAGGGGCTGTTTGGAGATTTAAATTGTTTAAGTGGAGCGGTACTGGCCCTCTTGAGCCTCTTGTTCTGTTATACCACAGCGACCAGTTCACCGTATCATGTGTGTTCTGGCTTTGTCGCACATGTACCACACGCAACATTCGTCTCTGGCCAAACCATGAAAATTGATTTAAGTCATTTTACCATCAGTGTGGATCAAGCTCTACCTACACAACCGCGCAATCTGAACCTGTTTTGCACTGTTCTACAATTAGTTGTAGATCATTTCAAAACAAATAAATATCACTTCACAGAAATGTTCCTTTGATGATCCTCTGTCAAAATGATTCAAATATTTAATGCCTTATTACAAATGTCCTTTACTAATAACCTATTTTGTTTACATATTCATTTCCGCCATTGATCAATCTTCCCCGATATTACCAGGTGGTCGATTGGCTCTCTAGTTTGCATGTGTAATAATTATGTTAATGTTGGTTTTCCTGCACCTCTGCTCCTTTCTTCATTCAAGCGACATGTAACGTGTGGCTGCATCATTGAACATCACATATAGCTTTGCATATTCACTGTTACTCAAATTGTGTAGTATTCCAAATTCTCAATGTTTATTGTTTGACACTTAAATTCAACAAGTTTTGGAAATAATGAGGGCTGCTTTCATACTTACTGATTACACAGATTACCAAATTGTTACGGATCAATGTTTAACCTCCTAAACTATGTTTCAGCTCCAAAGTAATCTAATACCAATAACAACAGAGGTTGAACAGATACATGAAGAATTATTAAAGGCATTAGAAAGAAAGAAAAACGAAAGTATCCAAGAAAATGTTCAAGCAAATGACAAAAAGAAAGAAAGTATCCAAGATAAAGAATACGAAAGAAAAATTAATGGTAAGCTATTATCTTATTTTACATTTAACTGACTCTCTAGACTTTGTGACATCCTAATCAGCGCGCATCCTTAAAGCTTTTGGAGAATAATCATGACCTACAATCGTCAAAATAAGTATATAATTTGATCGTATGTAATTGCCTCTTAAGATCCGTTTTGGTGTGATATACCTCATTGTATGTCTTGCCTGAATAATAAGCACATTATCCTTTTATAAATGTAATATTGAAAGTCAAGTATACACATTATGTTAAATTGATGTATTATGCTCTAACAAGTAGAGCATAGGTATGAGCATCATGGGTAATTAAAGTATGCTTGTCATTCAAGTGTTCTTTTTGCTTGAAGGTCGGTGTAACACTTTGATTTTTCAAAGGTAATACTTTTCTGAATTCTTACCGCCTAATCGATAGAGTATGAGGGTTGTTACAAAAGGGTGAGGAATCTGTTGTGGTCAAGTGGTTAGCGTCGGGGATTTCGAAACCAGGTGTCCCGGGTTCGATCCCCAGTCGCGGCACCTCGGTCATGATGGAGTGCCCTTGAGCAAGGCACGTTTTCTAGCCTTAAGTACTGGTTTGTTTACCCAGGGATCATGAATAAGTGAACTGTCGCCGTGATATAACTGAAATAATGTTGAAATCGGCGTAAAACCCCAATAAATAAATAAATACAAAAGGGTGACGGTCAAAATGTCAAACTACCAAAATGTCGAATTGACAAAACGGAACAAACCAGAGTCAAAATGTCAAATTGGTGATTATTGGAATGCTTTGAAAATTTAGCACAAGGAGATTTTTAGACCTGCCAGTGTATCGGGTGTTATCTTTGTCTTTATTAAGTATATTAATATAAGGTGAATAATTATCAAAACATCTCTTTTACACTCTATATGCTTGTGCGAGTTTTACAAAATAAAAAAACAGACCAAAGCCGGTATATTATTTCAATGTCTGTTTATTTTCAGTTTATCAAAATACATACTGTATCTAATCTAAACTATTGCTTAATCGCTTTAATCGAACAAGCAGAGAAAATACTGTAAACAAATAGTGAACCATGCCACTGTAAATGGTTACCTGCCTCATACATTTTACAATTTCTATAATTTCTCAGACAGGGAACCAAGAAAAGGACGCACTAAGTGAGCCAATGAAATTCTCGCCTTGAGTCATCTTGTGTTCGTATTACGGCGCTGCGCTGTATAAATAGTACGACTTCTCCTCCTTAACCACTTAGCCAATTGGGATGAACTTCATATAGGAAGCATCCTCTCAATGGCCTCTCCTAAATTCTTTCAATTTTTGGGGATTCATGGAAAATTCTGGTTTCCGTGGCAACCGAAAGAAAACATTTTAAAATTCTTCACCTCCTAAACTGGTTAACCGATTTCAAAAATGTTTGTTGAAATGTTCCTTGGATGACCCTCTATCAGATTCCTTCAATCCATGCTCATTGCTCGAAAAAAATGGCCGTCTAGGGGCGGGGCTTTTTTGCCATATATGGCTATAGTGAAAACTTAAAACATCTTCTCCTCCTCCAATTTTCAAATAATTTTGTAGAAATGTTCCTTAGGTGTTCTTTAAGCCATGTTGATTGCTCGAAGAATATGGCCAGGGGGCGGGGCTATTTTGTCTTATATGGCTATAGTGAAAACCTAAAACAAATTCTCCTCCGAAAGTGTCTGGCCGATTTTCAAATTATTTTGTAGAAATGTTCCTTGTGTGACCCTCTATCAAATTGCTTCAAGTCATGTTAATTGGTTGAAAAACATGGCCAACAGGGTTCAGGGCTGTTTTGCCTTATATGGCTATAGTGAAAACTTTATAAATATTTTCCTCCCAAACTATTTGGCCGATTTTCAAATAATTTTGCAGAAATTTTCCTTGGGTGATACTCTACGAGATTCCTTCAAGCCATGGTGATTGTTAAAAAAGCATGGCCACCAGGGGACGGGGCTGTTTGAATGTTTGCCTAATGGCTGTGTGAAGGTTTTTTGGTAGAATTATGGTCCGTTTTCAATACATTGAATCTGGGTAAAATTTACTTTACCATTTAGGATATTGCTGTGAAACTTGGAATACTTGTTTACCATCATGACTCCAACTGTAGACAAGAGAAGGTAACTCTGTCAAGGATTTTTGTTTTGTCTATTACTGCAAAAAGTTTTATTTTATTATCAAGCATTAAAAAGTCGAGCGCGCTGTCTCATGACAGCTCTTGTTTCGTGTTGTTGTCTGGTTTGTTGCAGCTTTGAAAATAAAGCATCATACCAATTATGTATATAACAAGTTGTTCTTTATCGTCAACATAAATTTTCAAACTACAAGGAAGATAATCTGATCGTATAACAAATTGTTATTAAATGTGGCCAAAATGGTACGCAAATGTCTTGAAACGTAAATGTAGAAAATGTAACGTCCCGTGACCTATATAAGTTGGAAAAATATTCTTTTTTGTCTTACTAGTTACTAATACAGTTCATTATGTTTTTAAAAAATAATGCTTTAAAGTTATAACAGTTAACAGACCTTCGAGTAAGTCTTTATGTATATATTTTTAGCTCAACTTTTCGAAGAAAAGGCTAGCTTAACTACTCGCCTCTGCGTCGGCGTTGGTGTCACACCTTGGTTAAACTGTTTGTACTAATTCACTTTTTTGTCAGAACGATTACAGATATTGCTTTCAAACTTACAAAACTTATTAACCATCATTACCTCCATCAACTGATAAGAGTACATAACTCTGTTAAGGTTTTTGTAAGAATAATGGTCCTATTTCGACTTAGAATTTTGGTTAAGTTCTTTGTACCAATTCACTTTTTTTCAATACTATTACAAATATTCCTTTGATACTTAAAACACTTAATTACCTTCATTACTTCCATCAACAGACAAGATTACATAACTCTGTCAATGTTTTTGTAAGAATAATGGCCTATTTTTGACTTAGAATTTGGGTATTTTTTTTTGTACCAATTCACTTTTTTGTCAAAACCATTACAGATACTGCTTTGAAACTTACAACACTGTTTCACCATCATTACCTACAGCAACAGACAAGAGTGCATAGCTCTGTCTATGTTTTTGTAAGAATTATGGCCCTTTTTCGACTTAAAATTTTGGTTAAGTTTTTCGTACCACCCCACTTTTTTTAAAGACCATTAGAAATATAGCTTATACACTTTAAATAATTATTAATCATCATTACCTCCATCAACAGACAAGAGTACATAACTCTGTCAAGTTTATTTTAAGAATTATGACCCTTTTTATACACCCGTTTTGAAAAAAACGGATCGTATTATAGATTTACCTGCGGCGTACAGGCGGGCGGGCGGCGTCCAGTATGTTGTCAGCTCAATAACTTTGGAAGCCTTTGTCCAATCATCGCCCTTTAATTATAGAAATTACCCAAAATTGGTCATGTCAGCTGAATAACTTGAGAAGCCTTTGTCCAATCATCACCAAATTTATCAGAATGTGTATTGGCATAATATCTTGGGACAAGTTCGATAACTAGCCATATCGCTTTGGTCAATCGAGAGTTATCGCTCTTTAATTATAGAAATTACCTAAGATTGGTCTTGTCAGCTCAATAACTTTAGGAGCCTTTGTCCAATCATCACCAAATTTAATCAGATTGTGTATTGGCGTAATATCTCAGACAAGTTTGATAACTAGCCATATTGCTCTAGTCGATAGAGAGTTATTGCCCTTTAATTATAGAAATTACCTAAAATTGGTCTTGTCAGCTCAATAACTTTAGAAGCCTTTATTTAATCATCACCATATTTGGTCAGAATGTGTACTGGCATATTATCTCGGACAAGTTTGATAACTATCCTTATCGCTTTAATCAATCGAGAATTATCGCTCTTTAATTATAGAAATTACCTAAGATTGGTCTTGTCAGCTCAATAACTTTAGGAGCCTTTGTCCAATCATCACCAAATTTAATCAGATTGTGTATTGGCGTAATATCTCAGACAAGTTTGATAACTAGCCATATTGCTCTAGTCGATAGAGAGTTATTGCCCTTTAATTATAGAAATTATCTAAAATTGGTCTTGTCAGCTAAATAACTTGTGAAGCCTTTATCAGATCATCACCAAATTTAGACAATTTGTTGATGGGCAGAATATCCTGGTCAGGTTAGATAATTTACAACGTTATCTTAGTCACTACACAATTATGTCCCTCGAAATGGCCAAAACTGTACTAACAGTGTCCGCTCTCTAAGTTTGGCTGATGTACAACCAATTATCACTATACTTGGTCTCAAAAAAACAGGACAGGCGTATTTTGTGACATTTGGCGCTCTTGTTTTATTTAGAATTACGGTTAAATTATTCATACCAAATCATTTTTTTTTTAAAACACTTACAGATAAAACTTAAACACTTACAAACATCTTGTTACCATCATTACCTCCAACAACAGCGAAGAGTGCTTAATTTAGTAAAGGTTTATGTAAGAATTATGACCCTTTTTTCGACTTATAAAGTACTTTGCTTATAAATAACATGGTTATGTTTTCTGTACTACCTGTTTTGTTTTATTGGCAAGCACAAAAAAGTTGAGCATGCTGTCCTCCTACAGTGCCAGAAGGGCTTATGTCGTGGCGATACGTCCGTCGTGCGTGCGTCCGTCCGTAAACAATTTCTTGTTAACACGATACAGTCTTCACTTTTGATTGTATCTCAATCAAACTTATACAGTAGTTAGATATCCATGAGAGTTTGGTTCATTTCTAAAAAACGGCCAGATCTACCCATGCATGGCTGGATTATGGCCCTTGAAATTGTCAAAATTACTATAATACAGCTTGTGAACACAATAGAGCTTCCATTTACTATCATTCTGATCTTCACCAAACTTAGATGGTATTTGAATATTGATGACATATTGGTTCCTTTTGAAACGAGCCAGATAAATGCCAGTAGAGCATAGGCCCTCATGGGCCTCTTGTATTTGATATATTTCAACAAAAAAACATGCGGTAGAATCTATTGAGGAATTCCAAGGCCTGATTAATATATATGATATAGACCCAGAAATCACTAGTGTTAGCTCACCTAAGCACAAAGTGCTTGAGGTGAGCTATTGTGATCAAATTTTGTCTGTTGTGCATCGTCAATAATTGCCTTGTTAACACTCTACAGGCTACATTTTGCATCCTATATTATGAAAGTTTATTAGAACATTTATCTCAATCAAATCTTTGACAAGTTCGAAATTATCAGGTCAACAACTAGGTCACTAGGTCAAATTGAAGGAAAATCTCGTTAACACTCTAGAGGAATTTTGTTAGAATGTTTGTCTTAATGATAGTTAGGTCAAGTTCGAATATGGGTCATATTGGGTAAAAAAATAGATCACTATGCCAAACTTATGAATAATCTTTTCAACACTCTGGAGACTGCCTTTTAATAAGGAGGCTATTGCACTTGTGACAGCGTCTGCGTTGGTTAAAGTGTTTAGCTCATCTGTGCACGAAGTGCTCAAGATGAGCTATTGTGATCACATTTTGTTCGGTGTCCTTTCGTCGTCCAACGTCGCCGATTGCCTTTTTAACACTCTACAGGCTATATTTTGCATCCCATCTTCATGAAAGTTTTATCAGAACATTCATCTCCATCAAATCATGGACAAGTTCCAAACTAGGCCATATGAGATCAAAAACTTGGTCACTTTGTCAAATTGAAGGAAAATCTTGTTAACACTCTTGAGGCCGTTTTTTTAACTCGAGCATGTTGAAACTCCATCGGAATATTTGTCTTTTTGATATCTAGGTCAAGTTTGAATATGGTTTATGTCGAGTCAAAAACTAGGTCACTAGGTCAAATTGAAGAAAATCTCGTTAACACTCTATAGCCCGCAAATTTTTCCTTCAGCAGTTTGAAATTTTGTCAGTATATTTGTGTTAATGATATCTAAATCAAGTTTGAATATGGGTAATATTGGGTCAGAAACTAGGTCATTAGGCTAAATTGAAGGGAAATCTTGTTAACAATCTGGAGGCTGCATTTTTAGATCACCTGAGCCGAAGGCTCAAGGTGAGCTATTCTGATCACTTTTTGTCTGTCGTCCGTCCAGCATTAACTTTTAGCTTTAAACATCATCTCCTCCCAAACTCCAAAGACAATTTCCGTGAAACATCACAGGACTGTTCCTCTGGTTGGCCTCTTTCAAAGTTGTTCAAAGATTTAAATTCCATTGAGAACTTTGGTTGCTGCGGCATCAGAAAGGGGACAAAATGTCCAAACTTTAAAAAAAAAACTTTAAATTTAGTAGAAATGTTCCTTGGGTGACCCTCTATAACAATTGTTCAAGCCATACTGATTGGTCGCAAAACATGGCAGTCAGGCGGCATCAGAAAAGGGGCAAAATGACAAAATTTGAAAATTCCATTTTTATGAAAGTGCTCGTCTGATTTTAAGAAAATATAATACGAATCTTACTGTAATGATCCTCTATTTAATTTGTTTAAGCCGTTTTGATTGGTTACACAATCATAGCAACCAGGTGTCATCACAAAAGGGGTAAATTGAACTTTTAGCTACAAATGACAACCAACTCCTACCATTCCAATAGACCAATTTCCACAAAACATCACAGGAATGTTCCTTTGGTGGTCCTCTTTCAAAATTGTTCAAAGATTAAAATTCCAATGAGAACTTTGGTTGCTGCGGCATCAGAAAGGGGACAAAATGTCCAAACTTTAAAAATCTTCTCCTCCGAATCTGCCTGTCAGATTCAAATATAATTTGGTAGAAATGTTCCTTGGGTGACCCTCTATAAAAATTGTTCAAGCCATACTAATTGGTCGAAAAACATGGCAGTCAGGCGGCATCAGAAAAGGGGCAAAATGACAAAATGACAAAATTCCATTTTTATGAAAGTGTTTGTCTGATTTAAAAAAAATATAATACGAATCTTACTGTAATGATCCTCTATTTAATTTGTTTAAGCCGTTTTGATTGGTTACACAATCATATCAACCAGGCGTCGTCACAAAAAGGGTAAATTGAACTTTTAGCTACAAATGACAACCAACTCCTACCAATCCAATAGACCAATTTCCACAGAACATCACAAGAATGTTCCTTTGGGGGTCCTCTTTCAAAATTATTCAAAGATTTAAATTCCACTGAGAACTTTGATTGCTGCGGCATCAGAAAGTGAGAAAAATACCCAAATTTTAAAATCCTTTTCCTCCATAATCTACTTGTGCGATTGCAAGATAATTTGGTAGAAATATTCCTTAAGTGACCCTCTAAATAAACTGTTGAAGCCATATTGATTTCGTTGAAAAATAGGGCAGCAAGGATGCATCAGGAAAGGTGCAAAATGACAAAAACGTTATAATTCTATTCTTATTCAAGTTCTTGTTAGATTTCAAGATATAAATGGCCTTTACTGATAAGCTGTTTCTTGAGAAGTGTCCACTCCTTGCAGTTTCATTTGCACTCCCTGATAAAATTTTCCCAGATATTTGCAGTTAAATATTTGCTACTAATTTACTATCAATTAGGTGATCGATTTAGGGCCATCTTGGCCCTCTTGTTAACTTGAGCATGTTAAAACTCAGAATGTTTGTCTTGATGATATGTAGGTCATGTCTGTTTAAAAACGAGGTAACTAGGCCAAATTGAAGGGAAATCTTGTTAACCCTTTCCCACCTGCAGACACATTTTGACGCAATAGCGACAGACAACTTTTGAAAATATTGTGGCCAACGGGGAAATTGCTCATTATGAGCAGTTTCTCCTTTGGCCACAATGTTTTCAAATTTATTTCTTTTATGGAGATTTTCAGGATTTTGTCACTATGTTTTCAAAGTTGTCTGCTGCAGATTTGTTGTATGTGAGACAGGGTTTAAACTGTAGAAGCCGCATATTTTGCTTCAGCAGCTTACAATTTGGGCAGAATGTTTATCTTAATGATATCTAGGTCAAGTCTGGTCAAGTACGAAAATAGATCATATATTGAAGGAAAATCTTGTAAACACTCTAGATGCCGCATGTTTGAAATGTTGTCAGAATGTTTGTCTTAATGATATCTAGTCGAATATGGGTCATATTGGGGTTGAAACTAGGTCACTAGGCCAAATTGAAGGAAAATAATGTTAAAACTCTGGAGGCTGCATTTTTACTTTGAGCAAGCTGAAACTTTGTCAGAATGTTTGTCTTGATGATATCTAGTCCATGTTCGAATATGGGTCAATATATGAGGTAAAAAAAAAAAAAATAGGTCACTTTAACGAAATGAAGGAAAAACCTCTGGATGTATTATTTGACTCTTTGTCAGAATAATTGTCTTGATATGTTTTGCATTAGAAATCGCATTGCATAATTCAGGTGAGCAATCTAGGGCCATCATGGACCTCTTGTAAACAAACTTACAAATACTGATATCTTCTATACCATCATTCATATTTGCTTCAACTTTGGCATATTTGTTTCTAATGACAATACAAACATCTGCAGCAAGTCACAAAACTCTGTCAACCATATTAGTAGAGTTATGCCCCTGTTAGCTCACGAGAGCACAAAGTGCTCAAGGTGAGTTTTCGTAATTGCCTTTTGTTCTTTGTTCGTTCGTCGTCAACAATTTGCTTACCAACTTGAGGCCACTATTTTCATTCAATCTAAATGAAACTTATTCAGTTTTTCTATCTTGCTGATTTCTAGGCCAAATTAAAGGAAAATCTTGTTAACAATCTGGAAGCAGCCTTTTTGGATTGAGCATGATTAAACTTTGACAGAATATTTGCCTGGATGATATCTAGGCTAAGTTAGAATGAGGGTCAGGTCTGGTCAAAAGCTAGGTCACTAAGCCAAATTGTAGAAAAATCTTGTTAACACTATAGAGACTACATTTTTGATTTGAGCAGCTTGAAACTTTCACAGAAAGTTTCTCTTTGTGATATCTAGGCCACGTTCGAATATGGGTCATGCTGAGTCAACAACTAGGTCACTAGGCCAAATTGAAGGAAAATCTTATTAACACTTTGTTCGCTGCATTTTGTTACTTGAGCATGTTGAAACTGTCAGAATGTTTGTCTTGATGATATATAGGCTAAGTTCGAATAAGGGTCATGTTTGATCAACAACTATGTCACTATGCCAAATTGTAAAAAAATGTTGCCTTGATACATTTAGATTTTTTCTAAATATGGGTCAAAATCAAGGTCAATAGGCCATATTTGAGCAAACTTTTGTTAACATTTTACAGATCACATTTTATTAGCTCGACTTTTGAAAAAACGAGAGCTATTGTCATGACCCTGGCGTCGTCGTCAGCGGCGGCGTGATCGTCCGGATAAGGTTTTTCGTTCAGCTCAGCTTTTTAGCTCCACGTCGAGCTTAGGTCATGGCGAATTGTTCGTCGTGCGTGCGTCTGTGCGTGCGTTAACTTTTTCCTTTAAACGACTTCTTCTCCCTAACCACTTAGCCAATTTGGTTGAAACTTCATAAGAAGCATCCTCTCAATGTCCTCTCTTAAATTCCTTCAATTTTTTTTATCCATCCATAATTCTGGTTTCCATGGCAACCAAAAGAAAAAAATAGTGAAGACTTAAAAAATCTTCTTCTCCAAAAGTGTCGGGCCGATTTTCAAATAATTTTGTAGAAATGTTCCTTGGGTGACCCTTTATCAGATTCCTTCAAGCCATTTTGATTGGTAAAAAAAACATGGCCGCCAGAGGGTGGGGCTATTTTGAAATTCTTCTCCGAAAGTGTTCAGCAGATTTTCAAATAATTTTGTAGAAATGTTCATTGCGTGACCCTCTATCAGATTCCTTCAAGCTATGTTGATTGGTAAAAATACATGGTCGCCAGAGGGCGGGGCTCTTTTGCCTATATGGCTATAGTGAAAACTTAAAAAATCTTCTCCCGAAAGTATCCAGCCGATTTTCAAATAATTTTGCAGAAATGTTCCTTGGGTGACCCTTTATTAGATTCCTTCAAGAAATGTTGATTGGTTGAAAAACATGGCCGCTAGGGGGCAGGGCTATTTTGTCTTATATAGCTATAGTGAAAACTTAAAAAATCTTCTTCTCCGAAAGTGTTCAGCCGATTTTCAAATAATTTTGTAGAGATGTTCCTTGGCTGACCCTCTATCAGATTCCTTCAAGCCATGTTGATTGGTAAAAAAGCATGGCCGCAAGAGGGCGGGGCTATTTTGCCTTATATGGCTAATGAGAAAACTTAAAAAATCTTCTTCTCCGAAAGTGTCTGGCTGATATTCAAATAATTTTGTAGCAATGTTCCTAGGCTGACCATCTATCAGATTCCTTCAAGCCATGTTGATTGGTTGAAAAATATGGCTACCAGGGGGTGGTGCTATTTTGCCTTATATGGCTTTAGAGAAAACTTAAAATATCCTCTCCTCCGAAAGTGTCGGGCCAATTTTCAAATAATTTTGAAGAAACATTCCTTGGGTGACACTCTACACGATTCCTTTAAGCCATGGTGGTTGGTAAAAACATGGCCAACTGGGGGCAGGGCTGTTTGGAGATTTGATTTTTGCCTTATGGCCGTAGAGCGATACTGGCCCTCTTAATTGGGCCTCTTGTTTTCTGTCGCGGCGGCGTGGTCATCTGGTTAAGGTTTTTTGTTCAGCTCAGCTTTTTTTCTGTTTTCTATCAGTCAAGCGTCTGTGCTGTACGCGGTGCTCTTGTTTTACTTGGGCCTGTTGAAACTTTTTCAGAATAGTTATTGTGAGTTTTCTCTATTGTTTTGCGAAATACAACGAATCTGTTCAGATATAAAGTATATTCTATTATGTATGTAATTATAAATATTAGGTCATATTCATCAACTTCATTTATTTAAATTTCAAATTATTCTTCAATTAACATTAACATTATTAGCTCACCAGAGCACGAAGTGCTCAAGGTGAGTTATTGTGATCGCCTTTTGTCCGTCGTTCGTCGTCAACATTTGCTTGTTAACATTCTAGAGGCAACATTTTGCATCTAATCATCATGAAAGTTTATCAGAACATACATCTTCATCAAATCTAGGCCAAGTTCGAAACTGGGTCATTTGGGGTCACAATCTAGGTCACTAGATCAAATTAAATGAAAATCTTGTTAACGCTCTTCAAGCCGCATTTTTGGCTTGATCATCTTGAAACTATGTCAGAATGTTTGTCTTAGTGATATCTAGGTCAAGTTTGAATATAGGTCATGTCGGCCTCAATATTTGACTAGGTCACTAGGCCAAATTGAAGGGAAATCTTATTAACACTGTAGAAGCCGCATTTTTTGCTTAAGTAACTTAAAATTTGGTCAGAATGTTTATCTTTATGATATATACGCCAAGTTTGAATATTGGTTATGTCGGGGCAAAAACTAGGTCAATAGGCCAAATTTATGGAAAATCTTGTTAACAGTCTGGAGGCGGCATATTTTGCTTCGGCAGCTTGAAATATTTTCAGAATGTTTGTCTGAATGATATCTAGGTCAAGTTCGAATATAGGTTATGTCGGGTCAAAAACTAGGTAACTAGGTCAAATTTAAGGAAAATATTTTTAACACTCTTGAAGCCGCATTTCAAGTTTGAGCATGTTGAAATTTTATCAGAAAGTTTGTCCTGAGGATATCTAGACCAAGTTCGAATATGGGTCATGTCCTGTCAAAAACTAGGTGACTACGCCAAATTTAAGGAAAATCTTGTTAATACTCTGGAAGCCACATTTTTGGCTTGAGCATGTTGAAACTTTGTCAGAGTGTTTGTCTTAGTGATATCTAGGCCAAGTTATAATTATATAAGTATAGCTGTCTTGATGAAATTTAGGGTAAGTTCAAATATGGGTCAAGTTTGGTCAGAATGTTTTTCTTGATGATATTGCCATTGGTGCTGAAAGAGTTAAGTATTAAATAGCCCATTCTCGGGTGAGCGATTCCAGGGCCTCATGGCCCTCTTTTTTTTATCAAAATCGCCGTCAATGATAAAAAAACCAAGAACACAAAGATGATAGCCATTTGTGAGCAGGTGCACATCAACATTATAGAAGATTTCCTGATGATCCGATGAGAAATCTGGTATCATAAGGATTTCTAAAATTGAACCTAGTGACCTAGTTTTTGTCACTCTAACAAGATTTGACTGAAACAATAGCAATGAACATTGGAAAATACATGTGTTCACAAGGTATTTTTAAAAATTGGCCATACGTGATGCAGTTTGAATTTGACAAGAGGTTTGATTGAAATGAATATTTTAATTAAAGTTTCAGGGACTGGATTTTAAAAAAAATGGCTAAAAAGCGTAATCCCAAGGTTTTCTAAATTCTGATCTAGTCTTTGACACCTTTCACACTTGAACAAGATTTGAGGAAGATGATGTTCTGATAAAAAAGGTTGAACTTAAAAGTGTTCAGAGGTTTTTTAAGCTCACCTAGCTGGTCAGGCTAACTGTATTTTGCGTAACGGAACAAGTGATGGGGCACCAGACAGGGAATATCTGTTTCCATACTTATATATTGTACCTGCGGTTTAATAAAAATTAAGTAATATCTGGTTCAGGAGGGGCATACTGTTATCAACTGTCTCTTTTATGAGTCAATATAGATAAATAAATAATAAATCAAAGTTGTGTCTTTATTCACTAATGCATGTCTTTACTGTCATAAGATAGAAATATATATCATGGCGGAGTTAAATCTATAAATCTGTGAAAGCTAGTGAGTAATAATCGGCAGATAATCATTAAGAACTGGTCAAACTATAATTATTAAAAAGAATGCAGTTATATACAATTTAACATGCGTGAAAATAGATGCTTTATGCTTTTGTTCCGGTCCGCAAAATACAGTATAATGTAACTGTATAATGCGGAACTGAACGGAACAATAAATTTATATATTTATCTTTATATTAATTGTTGAAAGAATATATACATTATCAGTACATGTAGCTCAATATCAAATGAATATTGTAAAACCGCAAGAATCTAAAGCATGCAAAATCAATTAACCATAACGTTATACGCGTGTTGTGTTTGATGAATTCATTTTGCGGATTTTTTTTTGTTGGGGAGGGGGGGAGGAAATTCAAACCCATTGCAAGTGAACTTTGATTTACTTACCTCTAGACGTCACTATTATGCACATGCTACAAGTAATGAATAGTTATGTAGGTCGTTGTTTTGTTCCGTTTCGCAAAATACAGTTACCCAACAGGTAACTGTATAATGCGAAACGGAACTGAACGGAACAATAAATATATATATATATCTTTATATTAATTCTTTATAGAATATAATATACATTATCAGTTGTTCACTATCAAATGTATATTGTAAAAAAATAAGAAGCTAAACATGCAGAATCAATTAACTAAAGCGTTATACTTGTGTTGTGTTGGGTAAATGCATTTTGTGGATTTTTTTGGGGGACTCAACCCATAGCAATTGAACGTTGATTTACCTGTAGATGTACGGCACTATTATGCACATGTTTACAAGTAATGAACAACATGTAATAACCTTAACCATAACCCTTATTTCACATACAGACTTCTGTTGACTTCTGTTGACCCCTCTACAACAGAATACTTTTTAAAACAATAAGGCAAAAGAAGTAATATATGACTGTAATGTGTTAACGTAACATCATATTTAAAGAATTAGGATATAACTCATAAAGAACAACTTCTCCTTTTGCCACAATGTTTTAAAAACTTTTAATAAATTAGCGACCATTAAACCTTTTTTCACATATAGACAACTTTTGACGCTTCTATAGCATAAGACGTTTTAAAACATTATGGAAAAATGAGAAATTGCTCATAATGACCAGTTTCTCCTTTTGCTGCAATGTTTTCAACAATTTTCAGTTATTTGCGACATTAAAACCTTGTTGACTAATGTGGAGTCCTAACGTTATGGAAGGCTTTAACGGGCTTACGGTTTGCACCAGAACTATGCTGTTGGTATGTACGTATTGCACAGTTCCTTCACTACATGCATGTAACCAATATATTGTTTTAATGATTGCAATAATGTGGAAAAATGGTTTCATTCTAAGTGGTTAACCGATAATAAGCGTTTTATTTTCTAGTCAGGGTACATAAATGATGTGAACTCAATCAAGAATACCACCTTATTATCCCCCGCCTATGAAATAGGGAGGGGGATATTGAAATGGCGTTGTCCGTCCGTCCGTCCGTCCGTCCGTCCGTCTGTCTGTCCGTCACACTTTGTCGTCACACTTTTTCGTCACACTTTCAATGATCAGGTGCAGGTGACACACGTGCTTCGCGGAGCACTCCATTCTAGTTTTTACCTAGAAATGTGGTAAAAGTTTATTTACTTGATGCATTGCCTTAAAACTTTATACAGCCCTTCCCAGCCATCACATCTATAGACACATCCAAGTAAGATAACTCTATCCTGCATATAATGCAAATTATCACCCTTTCAGAAATTCTGGTTAATGTTTTGCATGCAACTACATTATAGTCCATATATCAGTAACTAATAAGCGTTGGAATTGTCGAGCGCGTTGTCCTCCGACAGCTCTTGTTTTTCCTAACATACTTAATTTAAAAATAATAATTGGGTGAAAACGTTTTGTGATTTATATAAAGGAATCTCTTTTGGGACAAGGAGAAATTGTAAATTCATATTGTTTTCAAAAGTAATGTCAAAATGGTTTTATCACTAAAAATATTGACCCTTTGCCATATACATCAAATTTGCAGCAGACTTCATGAACATTTGGGCAAAAATATAGAAAATCTCTATAAATGAGAGTTTATTCATCTCATTATATGCAATATCTCTTTTTACTACAATGATTTCAAATGTCATCTGCTGTTAAAACATCCAAATGTGTATGCAAGTTGGAAAGGGTTAATAGTTAAACGGTGAGGGAGGTGAAGTATTATATTTCTTACTATAAGCTAGCTCTTACATAGATGCCTTTGACAACATTGGAAACGATGGGATTACATAGTATCTGCAAATTTATTACACAGTTATAACACTTTTTTCCTGATGTGCAATGTAAACAAAAACATTCAACATTACTTTATCTTTTTTAACCCAGATACCAATTTTCCCCCTGAAATTTTACGTATGGACAAAAGGTCGGTGGATCTGTATTTAAAGGCTCTTGATGAGGGGGAAACAAAAGTTCACAATATTCGTGTAATGGTTGTCGGGCATTTCGACGTTGGTAAGTCTACTCTCACAAAAAGACTGCTGGGAGAAGAAGTCAATATCAGTGACCGCAATAGTACAGAGGGTATAGATGTTCATGTCAAAATATGTCGGGTTACCTTGGAAACAGGTTTATGGGAGGTCAATTCTAAAGGTCAGTTTGATATATTGCTCCACTTGTATAAAGTTTATTACTTTGTTTGATGATTAATGCAATAACAAATACAATTCCAATTTTTTTTTCACTCTGCAAAAACCAAACATTAGGCATGTCAAACAAGTGAAGGTCCAGATCAGCCAGCGCATCAAATATGGCTCTGTCCTGTTTGCCAATTATTCGTAAAGGTGTTTGAAGAAACTTCTGTTAAACAGTATCAATTTGGATCCTTAGCAGGGATGCACAAGCAAGTATATGCTATATGTATAATAACTACAGATGACATTGAAAACAAGTGGCAAAAATTATTTGAAAATCTCAAATGAAAGTATAATTATTGAAAAGAGTTGAAAACTTAAGCAATTTCTCCTTTTGCCACACTGTTTTCAAATGTTGCAAGCTACAGAGGCGTTGGAAAGCGGTTAATAGTATCAATGAGGTAAAAGGTTGAATAAATCTGATTTTAATTTTAGGTCTTCACAAGGATGATTCCTTCGCCCGCATCTGTAAAGTTGTACAACAATTTTGCAGTAATGATGACTCGCTAAAGACTCCAGATACTGACAGTAGTTTGGATGTGGACCCGTGTAGCTACGCTGGAAATCTCGTCGCAACCCAAGGTTTAAACATCTTTAGCCTTTATGGATTAAACGTTTAGTTTTCAGAGCTGGATAAGGGGCGTTTTGCATGTTTTAAAATCCTTATATGATCCTTTAACCCTATGCTGTGTGTACCCAAAGAATCGTCTCATTAAGACAATTCTTTTGGATACCCACATCAAAGTGTTTTTAGCTCACCTGAGCACGTAGTGAGCACTCAAAGTGAGTTATTGTGATCGCCTTTTGTCGGTCGTCCGTCAACATCTTATCCTCTGTAAACAGTGGGTCAATTGGGATAAGACTTCACAGAAAGCATCCTCTCAATGTCTTCAGAATTTCTTCAATTTTTGGGGATCCATGCATAATTCTGGTTTCAGTGGCAACCACAGGAAAACATCTTAAAAATTATTCTTCTCTAGTTGGCCGATTTTCAATTTTCTTTGAAGAAATGTTCATTGGGTGACCTGCTATCAGATTCCTTCAAGTCAAGCTGATTGGTCAAAAGACATGGCCACCAGAGGGCAGGGCTTTTTTCCTTATATGGCTATACTGGAAAATTAAAAAATCTTCTCCTCCAAAAGTATAATGCCGATTTTCAAATAATTTTGTAGAAATGTTCATTGGGTGACCCTCTATCAGATTCCTTCAAGCCATGTTGATTTGTAAAAAAACATGGCCACCAGAGGGCGGGGCTATTTTACCTTATAAGGCTAAATAAAAAACTTAAAAAATCTTCTCCTCCGAAAGTGTCTAGCTGATATTCAAATAATTTTGTAAAAATGTTTCTAGGCTGACTCTCTATCAGATTCCTTCAAGCCATGATGATTGGTTGAAAAAAATGGCCGCCAGTAGGTGGGGCTATTTTGCCTTAGATGGCTATAGTGAAAACATAAAATATCCTCTCCTCCGAAAGTGTCAGGCCGATTTTCACAAATTTTGCAGAAACATTCCTTGGGTGACACTCTACAAGATTCCTTTAAGCCATCGTGGTTGGTAAAGAACATGGCCACCAGATGACAAAACAATTTTATATTAAGCTTCTATACCAAAATGAGATGTGAATATTCATATGGCATTCCAGTAAAACGTTTTTGTAACAAATTTATGGCCCCCTTGATTATTTCAAAAGTTGTTTGATATATATGCGTCTAAATGTGTGTATATGTGGGAAAAGAAGAAGACAGTTGAAAACATCGTGAAATAGAGAAAATTTGCTCAAATCAAGCAATTTCTCCTTTTGCCACAATTTCAACTCTTGTCAACAGTTATACATTTTTTTGTAGAGATTTTCCATATGTCCAAAGTCGCAGAACAGATCTATGTTAGAATGGGTCAAATTAGATTTGATGGATGCCATTTTGTGACAGTCTGCCTTTCTTACTTTCAGATGCAAAGCTTGTCTCGTTTGATGAAGGACATGACGATAGTTATTCTAACTCTGAAAAAGCAGGAACCAGTATGAATGCAAGTCGACCCTCACAAATAGATACAGTAGGCAGGGATGAATTAAAGGTATTATTGCTGCAGGAACTGTGCATGGATAGTTTTTTGTACTGACTGCCTTTGATAGGTGACATGTTAGGTAAACTTCTCCATCTTTTGTGAAGCTGTGATATCTTAGTCGGTAACAACGGCTATCAATCATGTGGGTCTCGAGTTTGAACCATGGCTAGGCCATTCATTCTTTCCCATGATTTACAAGTGACATTGTGACAAGCGTCACTTGTCTTCCGCCAATAAGCTAAAAAGTATATGTTGTTAAGGTAGCCAATTACTTGGGAAGAAGGTTGTGTGAACTGTGAAGTACTGGCCAAGAAAGCAAGAAAACACTTGTTAGGTGCGCTAGCCACTGTGATATACCGTTGAAAACAGCATTATCCCTTTCCCACATATATACACTTTCTGACGCCTCTGCAGCAGACGAATTTTGAAACACTGTGACAAAAGGAGAAATTGCTCAAAACAAGCAAGTTCTCCTTTTGCCACAGAATGTTCTACTTTACTCAATTATTATACCATTATTTATCACGATTTTTCATTTCGTCTGCTGCAGATTTTTCTCTATGTGCGAAAGGGGTTAAACTTCAACCAATCAAATATGTCTATCCTTTACAGACCCATTGGCAGGTGACACATATGTCTTTCATAGTTAAAAATCCTTTCCTATCTGACCAATCATATCATTATATGAGTTCGGTAAAATGTTTTGTCAAGTCTAACTATCTATGTTTGCATAAACATCTTGGGTTGGTGATCTCATTTTATTTGACATATTAAGTCGTTTTGACAGGCATCTTTTATCCTTCACGTGCCAACTAAAAGTGTATATCGGAGGTAGCCGATTGCCTGGCGGGAAACTTGTGTGGAGTAATGAAAAAAGTCCTAGAAATAGGAAACACAGATAAATAAACTGCCTGCCGTCTAATGACTGAAATTCATTTAAAAAGGGGTAAAAATTAAAATCAATCAATCTAGAGAAAATAGATCTAAACTATCATAGGCATTTTTATGCATCTGCTGCAGACTTTCTCAATATGGGAATTTCTCCATTTGCGGCAATGTTTTCAACTCATTTAAATAATTATTTTGTCAAATATTCTCTCAAATATAGAGATTGTCAATAATTTCTGCTGCATTTTTACAAAGTCGTCTGCTTTAACTTGTTGTATGCAGGAAACGGTTAACCATTATCCACATAATAAATTGTATGCAGCCTACGACATCTAGGCAAATCGAGATTATTTGATTGATAGATTATTTGGTGTTTTTTTTTGCTTACAGCAATTGTTGTCTTGCTTACAGTAATTTTTAGCTCGACTGGCTGAAAGCCAGTCGAACTTATGTCATGGTGAATTGTCTGTTGTGCGTGCGTCAACCTTTTGCTTCCAACGACTTCTCCTCCCTAACAACATGGCTAATTTGGATGAAACTTCAGAAGAAGCATCTGCTCAATGTCCTCTCTTAAATTCCTCCTATTTGTTTATCTATCCAAAGTTCTGGTTTCCATGGCAAACGAAAGAAAAAACTTGTGAAAAATTAAAAAATCTTCTCCTCCAAAAGTCTCTGGCGGATTTTCAAATAATTTTGTAGAAATGTTCCTTGGGTGACCCTCTATCACATTCCTTCAAGCAATGTTGATTGGTCAAAAAACATGGTCGCCAGGGGGCGGGACTATTTAACCTTATATGGCTATAGTGAAAACTTAAAACATCTTCCTCTCTGAAAGTGTCGGGCCGATTTTCAAATAATTTATGGCTGCCTTGGGGCGGGGGGCTGTTAGCCTTAAATTAACCTTAGTGAAAACTCTACGAGATTCCTTCAAGCTGTTGTGATTGGTAAAGAAAACATGGCCACCAGGGGGCGGGCCTGTTTGGAGATTTAATTTTTTGCATAATTGCAGTGGAGCGCGATACTGGCCCTCTTTGGCCTCTTATTCATTTACATCACAGCTTTTCCTCAGTAAGTTACCAGTACTACTAGTCCATTCATTCTGACACCAGCCAGCCAGTCGTAATGCTTACCATGCAACCCTGAGCACCAATGAGGGCAGCAATTACTTTTTAAAGTCTTTTGGTAAGGCAAAGCTTGGGAAAATCTGTATAAATAAAAGTATTATTTTTGAATGGATTTAAAAACATATTGAAAAAGTGAAAACTTGCTCAAAATCTTCAGTTAAAACATTGTGACATCAGAAAAAATTGCTCATCCTAAGCAAATTCATCTTTTGTCCACTGTATTGTCAATGATTATCTGCTTTAGATATGTCAAAATGCATCTGCAGGTGGGAAAGAGTAAATTCGTCTTTCAGTTAATAGTACAGAGAGATGACAGTGAAGATTTAAGCGATTTAGACAAATATGCGGACCTCTCGATCTGGGACTTTGCAGGACAATATGCATTCTACGGCACCCATCAGATATTTCTCTCACCTCGGTCTGTGTACTTACTGGTGATTGACCTCTCTAAAACTATTGACAGCCTCGTATGTGATGACACCTGCCCTAAAGACACTGACAAGGAAAATAGAACGAACATTTCGGGTATGTCTTTGAGTTCTAGATACATGTAAGGGACATAGCAAGAATAGTTATCAAATAGAGTTGAAAAGATTGTGGTAAAAGGAATTTGCTCATTAAAAAATCAAGACAAAAATATGGAAAATCTCTATAGATGATTGTATAATTGTTTAACAGAGTGGAAAACATTGTTGCAAAGGAGAATTTGCTCATTTCGCCTTGTGCCACAAGGTATTCAAAAGGTGTCTGCTGCAGAGACATCAGAGAATGTCTGTATGATAGAAAGGATAAAAGAAAACAGAGATTTGACTCCTCCAAATTAATTAATTTTTAGCTCACCTATGCACGAAGTGCAAGGTGAGCTATTGTGATCACATTTTGCCGGCGTCCGTCATGCGTCGTCAACATTTGAGCTTGTTAAAACTCTACGGGCTACATTTTGCATCCAATGTTCATGAAAGTTAATCAGAACGTTCATCTCCATAAAATCTTGGACAAGTTCGAAACTGAGCCATATGAGGTCAAAAACTAGGTCACTAGGTCGAATTGAAGGTAAATCTTGTTAACACTGTGGAGGCCACATTTTCAACTTGAGCATGTTGAAACTTTATCAGAATGTTTGTCTTGATGATATGTAGGTCAAGTTTTCACGTCGTGTCAAAATGTAGGTCACTAGGTCAAATTGAAGGAAAATCTTGTTAACACTTTGGATGCCGCAATTTTTGCTTCAGTAGTTTGAAATTTTGTTAGAATGTTTGTCTTAAAGATATCTAGGTCAAGTTCAAATATATTGTTAACTCTGTAGAAGCTGCATGTTAAATATGGTTTAGCCAATCAGGAATTGTATTGCTTTGAAATATAGAATTGATCTAAATACATAACTTGAGTGAATTTGGAATGATTATTGGTAAGTGAATAAGGACCAAGATTATTTTTTACGAAAATTGCTCCTTGTTTAATTACTGGTTTCCATGATCCTCTCAGTTTTGTATGGCAGACACAAAAGCAAATTATAACACATCACTGAGCTTTGACACTAGATGGGTTCAAAACTATTTTAGGTCGCTTTGGAGCTTTACATCGCTTCCAACAATTTTCCATTTATATCACAGCGTTACTGTGTAAGTCACTACTTACTACTGGTCTATTTTTTCTAACACCAGACAGTCAGTCGTAAAGCTAACCTCGCAAAAACTGAGCGCCTAGGAGGCATTTTTAAAGTATTTGGTATGACCCTAGTTTTCCATAATATGTATCAAGTTGAGCAGGAATCGCTGCATTTGAAATATATGTTGCAGGATAACAATTTGGAAGAATTTTGTCAACAAACGTCTGCGTTCAATTTTAGTATTGATGGACAAATTTGATACTTTGATCATTCTAAGTAATTTATTCTGTCAAATAATTAGCATAATTTTGAATTTTTGCCATCATGTGATCTAGGTGCATAACTTCTGTATTTCTGTATCTCTGTCTTCAACAGACTTTGTTGAGTTCTGGCTTCAGTCCATCCATTTCTACACGGAGAAACCGGGTATGGTCATATTGGTGGGTACATACGCAGACAAACTGGTACAGGTAATAGGTTTAACACCTTTCCCACATGCAGAGGCTTACTGTTGCCTCTGCAGCAGACGACTTTTGAAAACATTTTGGCAAAAGGAGAAATAGCTCATAATTTCTCCTTTTGCCACTATGTTTTTAACTATTTGCAATAAATAAACTTTCCCTGATAGAAATTCTCCCAAATTTGTCCTAGATGTTTTCAAAGTTGTCTGCACCATATTTGTGTTTGATTGATCTCATCGTGTTGCATATATGCATATCTTTTAAAACTCAGGCAAGCCCGTAGATCTGCGCTCTCGTGGCGGAGATTACACCGTCTGCATACAAAGGTAGATGTACCTTTTATCTATTATAAATAATACATACAGTATTGACATTGATTATGCAATTTATACGTTTTGCCACTATGTTTTCAAAAGTGGTCGTCTGCAGAGGCATCAAAAAGCATCTGTATAGTAGAAAGGGTCTATTATAGGATTTACATGTCAATCTTTCTATCCCGCTTTTGTGTCCAGGCTATAACTTTACAACCCTTAGACATTGGAAGATCATACTTGGATACTTGGACTAAAGATTGCTCTTGATCTTGACCCAAGGTTATTGTCTCAAGGTCAAAGTCACGAGGACGTGAAAAAGGAGCAACCAGGGGTATAGTCTCTTTATAATAGCGCTAGTTTATTGTTTGTTGTTTTTCCAGGAAGAACGAAAGGAGAAAGTGAATAAATTTTTCAAACGACTACTATCACAACTATGTGATAAACCATATTTTGTATGTCTTTCCACGTATGAATTCGACATTGACAACAGCAAGGTCGACCCAAACTTGAAAAATTTACAGGATGCCATTTTTAACGTAGCAAAGTCGAACAAAAGCCATTGGGGAGAGCGTAAACCGGCTAAATGGCTGAGGCTGGAGCAACAACTACATAAGATGAGAAAGGAGGGAGTGAAGGTATGCTATTTGACACAGAAACTTTCTGATGCCTCTGCATAAGATGACTTCTGCAGTTTTGTTAATTAATCCTTTCCCTGATGCAAAAGAGTTTTTATAGATTCTGCAGCAGGTGTTTATAGGTGCATTAACAGCGATATTTTGACCAATTTGTTCTTTTCCAGGTTAATGTAAGATTTGATGCTTTAGAAATTTGAACCCTTTACCACATACAACGTTTTTGCAGCAAACAAATTTGATAACATCTGGACATAAATGTAAAAAATATCTGTAAATGAAAATATAATTACTTATTCAAGTTGAAAACATTGAGCTAAAGGAGTAATTGCTCGTCTGCTGCAGAGGCGTCAGAAAGCGTCTATATGTTGAAAAGGGTTAATGATCTGGCCTTGATCTTCATGGTGAGCTGACTACGCAGATAAGCAGGCTTATCTGGATCTCATTGGTCATGACATGTGTCTCCTGCGTTGACCAGGTGACACTTAGGGATCACATCTCTGCATTCTGTCTGTCACTGAGTGATATATCAACAAGAGACGCATGTGATTCTTCAAACACTCATGTCTAAAATGATATTTCATGCTTTCGTTCCTTGACGCTCAGGATTCAAGGGAAAGCATGATGTCTAATGCCCTTGTGTCAGGATCTATGGACCAGAGGTATTGGTAACCTACACACGGGTTGCTACAAGGCAGTGATATAACAGAAAGCAGCATTACATGATACAAGCAAAAAACAAACAAATATAACACTCATGTTATTGTTTTTTTGTTTTCAGATAATTAAAAGAGACGAGTTGGAAGAAGAAAATAGGCGCTTATGTCTTCCCCTGACAGGAGATGAGTTGGAATTATTTTTGAAATTGCAGCATGCATGTGGCTTACTGCTCTACTTCAGGTAGGTCTTATCATTGATGCAAACAGATGGACAGACGATGACAACGGACGATGAATGATCACAATAGCTCACTATGTGCTCAGGTCAGAGTTCCCATTCAGGCATATATGTGTGTAAACTACGGAAAAAAACTCTCAAATTTTGAACTGTGAAAGTGAAAACATATACAGAAATAAAGGAAGAAATAATTCACATCCCTAAACTCTTATAAAATGTTTCTTTCAGATGGTAAACTCATAATTTGATCTGTTTAATTGAGAGAGAATGAAATAAAACCAGGATATCTCACAAGACTGGAGCTCTATCTCCGAGCCAATGTGACCAGTTTTTGTTTTGACATAACTATGGTAGTGAGAAATGAATACCGTTGAAAACCGCGTTCAACTCCAATCAATCATTGATAAACAAGACAAAGTGGAAAATATAATAAGTCAATGAGAAATATTCATGGTGAAAGTTTTTTTTGTTTTTCACAAACTGTTTTCAATATTCATAAATGTTGATGTTTCAAAGGTGTCTGTATCAGTTAAAGAGATAACATTGTCTGCTGAAATGTTGTTGAAAGTGACACATAATCCTTTTCCTATAACAACAAATCAGCAGTAGACGATTTTGAAAACTACTGAGTATTGAAACATAATTGAACAGAGATTGAAACATTGGCAAAAGGAGAAATTGCGCATTATGAGTAATTTCTCCTTTTGCCGCAATGTTTTTAAAAACCGTCCCTTGAAGATGCATCACAAAGCGACTTCATGACAGAAAGGGTTAACTCAATCAAGTATGTCAAGATTGTACTTCTTACGTAATATGTTTGGTGATTTCTGAACACGTGATTGACATCTTGACTAAAAGTTGTCTTGTTGCAACAGCATACTGTGAAGCCACAGACAGGGTCACAAACAGAGCTCTGGATTTGTATTTGTTGTATGTTGGAAAGAGTTAATTATGGTTTAGCCAACCAGGAATTGTATTGCTTTGAAATATAGAATTTGATAATCAAACCCTATGTTGTGGGTACTCAAAATAATCATTTATCTGAGACAATTCTTTTGAGTACCATCAAGATAAGGTTTGATAAAGTCATGAGAGAAAAATAGCTGGGAAAAGATGAGTTTACTCCTCCCTATCTAGTCCTCTGTGAGTGTTTATACACATACTGCCTTGCAAATTCCTTCATTGTAATGAATGCACATACTCTGACTTGGAGGAACCATGCATGTAACTTCTGACTAAAATGTTTTGCATCTGTACATATTTAACCCTCTTTTTCCCACATACAACAAATCTGCAGCAGATAACTTTGAAATCATCAAGGCAAAAATATAGGAAATATCTAAAAATGAAAGAATAAATATTTAATAGAGTTCAGTATGAGCAATTTCTTCTATTGCATCAGTGTTTGAGAAAGTCGTCTGCTTCATGGATGTAAGATTGCATCTGCAGGAGGTAAAGGGTTGAGTGATGCTTAACCCATTGTCACATACAACAAATCTGCAGCAGATGACTTCAAAAACATCTTGGCCAAAATTTAAAAAACTTGTGGCAAAAGGAGGGATATTGCTCATTATGAGCAAATTCTACTTCTGTCACAATGCATTCAAAAGTTGTCTGCTGCAGATGCAACAAAGTGAGTCTATATGTGGGAAATGCAGCTCATTTGTAATGATGATTATCTTTTGTCTATTTCACAGTGAGCAAAAACTCGAGGAGTATGTAATTCTAGATCCACAATGGCTGATTGATGCATTTAAATGTTTCATAACTGCAGACATGTTCAAGCAAAAGAACACGGAGATGCTTCCTCTTTGGAAATCCTTTAAGGGAAATGCTATTCTAACTCAAGAATTCATTGGTAAGTTTATGCAAAGTACATGGTAATCACCGAGTAGTCTTCATCTGCATCCAGATTTACCGGTTTTACACATGCTAGGGATGGGAACGAATAATCTAAAGTCAGTATCCGAAGACAGGTTTATCCTAATACTAGTACAATGGTTTTCCTAATATTAAGTGTTTTTACACGTTTTCAAAACATATTCACAATTCTTTTCGTAACAGATGAGTTGACGTAAATCAGGAAGAAAACTCAAATACATTGTTACAAAGGTGATTGCTCTTCACTCTCGGTATGTATGATGTCGAAAGATCGAAGTTTGCAAGGTATTTTGTGAAGTGATTCATGTTTGATGTATCTATGCTCGATTATAAAATAATTAAGTTGTTTTTTGTGTCACCCTGCGTAGCATGGTAGGCACTTACAGATTACTTTTTTTTTGTCCGGCGTCTGACTGTCTGTCCATCACACTTTCCAATGAGCAGGTTCAGGTGACACACGTGCTCTGCGGAGCACTCCATTCTAGTTTTCTTCTTGTTCTGACTTTGTTTTTAATAAACAATTTTGGAATGTATGCATAGGCTTCATATTTGTAAAGACAATTTGCAGCAGAAAACTTTGGAGACTTCGGGGCGAAACAAACCTGGAAATATTTCTAACGATAAAAGTGGAAACTAATTTAGAAAAAATACAGTCCACAATGTAAGTTGTAAGCCTGATCGAAGTAAAGTCTAGCACTATAGATAATGTGTTCCGGATGCACAGATAGTGATATTTAAGATTTGACATACGTTATAAAAACATAAGGCCCTACTGATGACACATACACACTTTTTATAACCTTACCCTTTATCGTGTTTAGCTTCCACTCGTGATTTCTGTTAGACATTTATCATTTATTGTTTGCTAAATTCCAAGTCGATCGGAGGACGCCATAGCTAGGTGAAAAACATTGATACCACAGCGATATAAACATTTTTTTTCTATATATCTAATGTTCATTTGACGTACAATTTTACCATGATGTCATATTATATAACATATGCCATAATGCGACAACGTTTGGCATGTTTAACACATGTAATTTGTTGTTTATTTACATTTAAATAAGGTGCCATGTAATGTTATAAACGTGTGCACCACCTGCATGTTACCATGGTTATATAAACGGATGGTACACTGGCAATATTGAGTTATTGTATTATTAGGTATTATGACTATATCTATTTTGTAAATTGAACCATCAATACAGATGTTATGGCAAAAGTCTACGTTATTTTGGATCATCCCTCTTACAACAAATCTGCATCATACGTCATTGAAATTATCTAGGCAAAAATATGGAATTCACTACAAATGAAAGCATAATTATCAAAGAATAGTGTATCTAAAAGTCATCTGCTGCAGTTGTGTAAACATGCATCTGTAAGTTGAAAATGGTTAAGAATTTAAACTTATTTCCCACAATATAAAGAACATCACTACAAACGGAAGATTATTATTAACCCTTTCCTACTTGTAGACGCATTTTGACGCATCTGCAGCAGACGACTTTTGAAAACATTGTGGCAAAAGAAGAAATTGCTCAAAAGCGAGCAATTTCTCCTTTTGCCACAATGATTTCAACTATCATGTCAATAATCACACTATCATTTATAGAGATTTTAATATATTTTGATCATTATAATATTAAAGATGTCTGCTACAGATTAATTGTACATGTATATGGGAAAGGAGTCTTTCTCTTCAATTTGCAAGGGTTTGTGTCCTGCAACAGCTCGTATTATGTGAAAACGGAAGAATAAGTAATTGTTCCTTTTTTCACATTGTTTTAACCCTTACCCACATTCAAAGAACTTGCAGCAGATGACTTTAAAAAGTATATTGCTAGTATAGAGATGAAAACATTGTGGCAAAAGATGAAATTACTCATTATGAGAAATTTCTCCTTTTGCTTCAATGTTTTCAAAGAGCATCTGCTGCAGATGGATCAAAATGCTTCTGTAGGTGAATAAGAGTTAACAAGACTGTTTCAAGGTTTTGGGATAAAAAATGAATATGTTAAAATAAGTTGAAAAAGGAATTGTATTAACAAAACTTGGTGTATCAACATGACAAATATTTTGAAGTAATGTCTTAATGTTGTGGTTCAAATATTACCTGGTCAGGTTATTTATGAACATATTCTGCTCTACACAATGAAATGCCCATATTACCATAACCCAATCACACATATGAAACATCTGCAGCAGGTAACTTTTACAACATCTATGCGAATACATGGAAAATATCTATTAATGCATAACTGAAATAAGTTGAATACATTATGGCAAAAGTAACAATTGCTCAAAAGTCATCTGCTGCAGATGATGAATCAAAATGTGACTTTATTTGAGAAAGATATTTGGTTATTTTTAGCTGTGACAAAAATCACAGCAGATGGCTCTTAAATATCATATGGGGTAAATGTTTTAAAAACAATTTGAGAGTTGGTGTCAACTTTTTGGTGTGTTGTTTTTTTCTTCAGATTTGTCATGGAAGCAGAGCAAGGATCGGATGTTCTCAGACCATAAGGAACATTTACTCCGGCTGATGGAAAAACTTGACATCATCGCTAAACCAGTCACCTATGGAGAACATGGGATAATTTATTCGAGGGTTTCCAGGGTAACCAAAATGTTTTCATCTTCTCTTATTACAAAGAACTCAAAGCAACGTATTGTCATGATCCTGTTTCCATTGGTCTAAACAGTGATAGAAGGCCTGTCTCTTGATCCGGTGGCAGAGAGTTTGAATTCCTTGATTAATTGAGGTCAACTTTTTGGATTATCCCACACCTTTTCCAACTTGCATATGCATTTTGATTTATCTGATGCAGACGACCTTTGAAAACATTGTTGCAAAAGGAGCTGTTGCTCATAATGTAGAAATTCCTCCTTATGTCAATTTTTTGTTTAACTATTCAATAATTAAACTGTCATTTATAGAGATATTTCATGTTTTTACCTAGATGTTTTAGAAATTGTCTGCTGCAGATTTGCTCTATGTGGGAAAGGGGTTAACACTATTAAGCAGACATAGAGAGTGATAAACTCTTTCCCACATACAACAAATCTGCAGCAGAAGATTAAGAAGTAAAAGAGTTCAAAACTTTGTTGCAATTTGTTTTCAATCATTATGAGCAATTTATACTTTTATCACATTATTTCAAAGTTTGTATGTCTCTTCTTTGATATACAATAGACAAATATTTAAACTTAGGTCAAACTACATGTATCATAATATGTTCAGAAATGTATAACCTTTCACACATGAATGTGCAGTTTGATGCATAATGCAACAGACACCTTTTGAAAGCATTGCTTATAAATATATTCCCCTTTAATGCCTAGATGTTTTCTAAGTCGTCTGCTGAAGATATGTTGAATGTGGGAAAGGGTTAATATCAAACCTTTTTTATGCCCCCCCGGAATCTCCGATTCGGGGGGCATAAAGTTTTTGGCCTGTCTGTCTGTCTGCACGTTGGTCTGTCTGTCTGTCTGCACAACAAAAACTTTAACCTTGACCACTACTTTTGAACCATAACAGGTACGGTACGGCTACCATATTTCACATGTGTATTCCTTGTGACATGACCTTTCTGTCAGTACCAAAATTTTTGACCTTGCGACCTTGACCTTTGACCTAGATGTAGTTTTTGGCCTGTCTGCACGAAAAAAACTTTAACCTTGACCACTTCTTTTGAACCATAACAGGTACGGCTACCATATTTCACATGTGTATTCCTTGTGACATGAACTTTCTGTCAGTACCAACATTTTTGACCTTGCGACCTTGACCTTTGACCTAGATGTAGTTTTTGGCCTGTCTGCACGAAAAAAACTTTAACCTTGACCACTACTTTTGAAGCATAACAGGTACGGCTACCATATTTCACATGTGTATTCCTTGTGACATTACCTTTCTGTCAGTACCAAAATGTTTGACCTTGCGACCTTGACCTTTGACCTAGATGTTGCCATTCTCGAAAAAAACTTCAACCTTGGCCATTACTTTTGAACCATAACAGGTACGGCTACCATATTTCACATGTGTATTCCTTGTGGCATGACCTTTCTGTCAGTACCAACATTTTTGACCTTGCGACCTTGACCACCGTTGACCTAGATGTTGCCATTCTCGAAAACAACTTTAACCTTGGCCATTACTTTTGAACCATAACAGGTACGGCTACCATATTTCACATGTGTATTCCTTGTGACATGACCTTTCTGTCAGTACCAACATTTTTGACCTTGCGACCTTTACCTTTGACCTAGATGTTGCCATTCTCGAAAAAAAACTTTAACCTTGGCCATTACTTTTGAACCATAACAGATACGGCTACTATATTTCACATGTGTATTCCTTGTGACATGACCTTTCTGTCAGTACCAACATTTTTGACCTAGATGTTGCCATTCTCAATTTTTTTTTTAACCTTCCCCACTACTTTTGAACCATAACAGGTAAAGCTACCATATTTCACATATGTATACCTTGTGACATAACCTTTCTGTCAGTACCAAAATTTTTCACCTTGCGACCTTGACCTTTGACCTAGATGTTGCCATTCTCGAAACAAACTTTAACCTTGACCACTACTTTTGAACCATAACAGGTACGGCTACCATATTTCACATGTGTATTCCTTGTGACATGACCTTTCTGTCAGTACCAACATTTTTGACCTGGCGACCTTGACCTTTGACCTATTGGGGGGGCATCAGTGTTTCACAAACACATCTTGTTTCTAATAATTATTATGCCAATATGATATTTATTTTCTTCCTATTTAGAAACATGTAAGAGATAAAATGATTTTGAATTGACAGTACAATTTAGTGGCAAACATGAACCGTTTCCTACATATATGATAATTTCTCATTTTGCTACCTAGCTTTCAATTCTACTCAATAATATTTACATTCAATTTTTTTTTTCCATATTTTGGCCTATATTATATCAAAGTTGACTACTACAGATTTGCTGTATGTTGGAAAGTAATAAGGCATAAGGATAACATTTCTTGTTTGCAATATTTCCATTTTCTATAATATTTGTTGGCTATAGAGGTGAAATTAGTCATACCTTAGGAACGCTGGCATATTCGCCACAGTGAGTATATACATCTCTGTGTTTTAATCTATTAAGCGCGAGTTGACGTGACTTCCGTACTTTTTATACATACTTTTTATACCCCCGATAAACGAAGTTTAGAGGGGGGGGTATATAGGAGTCACCCTGTGGTTTGTTGGTCAGTCGGTCGGTCGGTCGGTTGGTCCGTTGCGATTTTCCTTGTCTGGAGCATAACTTTAAAACTAATTGTTGGAATTTAATAAAACTTCACACAATGATACAACACATTAAGAGGAAGTGCTGTGTATATGAACCATAACTCTACTTTACCTAATTACAGAGTTATTCCCCTTTGTTACTTTTTTTTTGTCCAGAGAAATACTTAATAATTAATAGATGGAATCTAATAAAACTTCATTCACTGGTAGAGCGTAATGAGAGGAAGTGCAGTGTACAAGAACCTTATCTCTAATTTACATAATTACAGAGTTACTCCCCTTTGTTACTTTTTCTTGTTCGTAGAGTCATGTCCGGAGCATAACTTTAAAACTTATTGTTGGAATTTAATACAACTTCATACAATGATGCAACACATTGAGAAAAAGTGTTAACCATAACTTGACTTAACCTAATTACAGAGTTATTGCCCTTTGTTACTTTTTCTTGTCTAGAGAATTACTAAATAACTAATAGATGGAATCAAATAATACTTCATACACTAGTAGAGCACAATGAGAGGAAGTGCAGTGTACAAGAACCATAACTCTAATTTACTTAATTACAGAGTTATTGCCCTTTGTTACTTTTTGTTGAGCGTAGATAATTTTCAAAGCTTATCGATGAAATTCAATAAAACTTTATACTATGATACAACACATTGAGAGGAAGTGCAGTGAACAAGAACCATAACTCTATTTTAGATTTTTACAGACTTATTGCCCTTTGTTATTTTTTCTTGTTTTAAAATAATTTTCATCGCCCTTTCTTACTTTTTTCTTGTCCGGAGATTATCTTTAAAACTACAAGTTGGAATTTAAGGTGGGGTTTATTAATATTCCACTACCTTTCCTATCAGGGCGACGTTCGGGGGTATTAATCACATTCAGTGATAGTTCTAGTTAGATATGATTTAATTTGTTGTGTGATTGTATTTTGGTGGTTGATTTTCCCAGAATTTGTCCAACCGGATTTCAAATTGTTTAATTCTTTTTGCCGACACTACTTCTTTGTGTGATTGTTCCATTTAGTTTATATACATATCCGCTGGTTATACTGTTAGACTCCATTTCAAACATCAGTGTGAAGAAAGAGGATATATTTGTATTTTTCGTTTTAGATTTCAGAGGAAAGTTATTTCACACCATGTATGTTGAAGGAGAAGACCCCAAGACCTCTGTTAGATACTAAACAAATACCCAATTCAATTTCCACACACAAACTGTGTTACACGTTTGTCTCTGATACAGTCTCTGAACAGGCTTCAGGTTTCGTTCCTCCAGCCATCTTTCATAGACTTATTGCTGCATGCATGTCAACGTGGCAGCCAAGAAAGAATAAGACAAAAACCCTTCTCTTTTGTGACTCTGGAGTATTTGATTTAGACTTGTCACGTATTCAAACATTGACGCTATATCTGCGCGATAATTTTATACAGATGTGGATGACGTCGTATAGCCAAGATCAGCCAAATGCCAACATAAAAACCAGAGAACAAGTGGAGTGCTTTTTACGGAAATTGTATTCAAATTGTTCCAACTTGGCTATGAAGACTTACATAAAGTGTCCTGAAACGGATTGCTGTATCAGTGACGGGATGATCGAATTGTCGTTGTTCAAGAAACATCCTAAATACTCTTGTCCTATGCATGAGGAAGGATCTGAACATCACAATCATCTAATACAGTCTGCGGAGGTTCTGTGTGATTGGCCCGTCGTCGACATAGATGGTAAGCAGAGACCTACTTAACCCTTTCCTAGCAAATAAAATCTGCAGCAGACTACTTTTAATCCTTTCCCATATACAGCAAATAGGCAGTAGACTAATTTTAACTCTTTACACAAAATCTGCAGCAGACTACTTTTAACCCTTAACCACATACAGAAAATCTGCAGCAGACTACTTTTAACCCTTACCCAAATACATTAAATCTGCAGCAGACTACTTTTAAGCCTTTACACAAAATCTGCAGCAGACTACTTTAAACCCTTACCCAAATACATTAAATCTGCAGCAGACTACTTTTAAGCCTTTACACAAAATCTGCAGCAGACTACTTTAAACCCTTACCCACATACATTAAATCTGCAGCAGACTACTTTTAAGCCTTTACACAAAATCTGCAGCAGACTACTTTTAACCCTTACCCAAATACAGAAAAAATGCAGCAGACTACTTTTAACCCTTTACCACATACATTAAATCTGCAGCAGACTACTTTTAACCCTTTACCACATACATTAAATATGCAGCAGACTACATTTAAGCCGTTACACCAAATCTGCAGCAGACTACTTTAAACCCTTACCCACATACATTAAATATGCAGCAGACTACTTTTAACCCTTTACCACATACATTAAATATGCAGCAGACTACATTTAAGCCGTTACACCAAATCTGCAGCAGACTACTTTTAACTCTTACCCAAATACATTAAATCTGCAGCAGACTACTTTTAAGCCTTTACACCAAATCTGCAGCAGACTACTTTAAACCCTTACCCAAATACATTAAATCTGCAGCAGACTACATTTTAGCCTTTACACCAAATCTGCAGCAGACTACTTTTAACCCTTACCCAAATACATTAAATCTGCAGCAGACTACTTTTAAGCCTTACCCACATACAGAAAATCTGCAGCAGACTACTTTTAACCCTTACCCACATACATCAAATCTGCAGCAGACTACTTTTAACCTTTTTCCACATACATTAAATCTGCAGCAGACTACTTTTAACCCTTTACCACATACATTAAATATGCAGCAGACTACATTTAAGCCTTTACACCAAATCTGCAGCAGACTACTTTAAACCCTTACCCACATACATTAAATATGCAGCAGACTACTTTTAACCCTTTACCACATACATTAAATATGCAGCAGACTACTTTTAAGCCTTTCCCATATACAGCATCTTTGCTTTTTGTTTAGCTTTTCCATATATTCGCCTAGATGTTTTCGAAGTCATCTGATACAGATTTGATGTATGTGGGGAAGGGGGGTTAAAAGTAGTCAGCTGAAGATTTGATGTATGTGGGGAAGGGGGGTTAAAAGTAGTCAGCTGAAGATTTGATGTATGTGGGGAAGGGGGGTTAAAAGTAGTCAGCTGAAGATTTGATGTATGTGGGGAAGGGGGGTTAAAAGTAGTCAGCTGAAGATTTGATGTATGTGGGGAAGGGGGGTTAAAAGTAATCTGCTGCAGAATTGGTGTATGAGGAAAGGGTTAAGTAGGTCAAGTAAAACACTATGAAAACATGAAACAGGGTGAAACACCATGCAAACATATGATACAAAGTAAAGCGCCATACAAACATATGATACAGCGTAAAACACTATACAAACATATGACACAGCATATAACACCATATGATAAAGCGTGAAGCAACATACAAATATACGATACAGGGTGAAACATCATACCAACATGATACAGCATAAAAAACATATAATATAGCATAAAACACCATACAAACATATGATACAGGTTAAAACACCATATAGACATATGATATAGGGTGAAACAGCATACAGACATATGATACAGCGTAAAACACCATACAGACGTATGACACTACATAAAACACCATACAAACATACTATACAGGGTGAAACACCATACAGACATATGATACAGGTTAAAACACCATATAGACATATGATACAGGGTGAAACACCATACAGACATGATACAGCGTAAAACACCATACAGACATGATACAGCGTAAAACACAATACAGACATGATACAGGGTGAAACACCATACAAACATATGATACACGGCGAAACACCATACAAACATATGTTACTGCGTAAAAAACAAGACAGACGTATGACACAGCATAAAACACCATACATACATATGATACAGGGTGCAACAACCATATACAGACATATGATACAGAGTGAAACACCATACAAACATACGATACAGCGTGAAACTGCATACACACATATGATACAGGGTAAAACACCATACACACATATGATATAGGGTGAAACAGCATACAGACATATGATACAGCGTAAAACACCATACAGACGTATGACACAACATAAAACACCATACAAACATACGATACAGGGTGAAACACCATACAGACATATGATACAGGTTAAAACACCATATAGACATATGATACAGGGTGAAACACCATACAGACATATGATACAGCGTAAAACACCATACAGACATGATACAGCGTAAAACACAATACAGACATGATACAGGGTGAAACACCATACAAACATATGATACACGGCGAAACACTATACAAACATATGTTACTGCGTAAAACACCAGACAGACGTATGACACAGCATAAAACACCATACATACATATGATACAGGGTGCAACAACCATATACAGACATATGATACAGAGTGAAACACCATACAAACATACGATACAGCGTGAAACTGCATACACACATATGATACAGGGTAAAACACCATACACACATATGATATAGGGTGAAACAGCATACAGACATATGATACAGCGTAAAACACCATACAGACGTATGACACAACATAAAACACCATACAAACATACGATACAGGGTGAAACACCATACAGACATATGATACAGGTTAAAACACCATATAGACATATGATACAGGGTGAAACACCATACAGACATATGATACAGCATAAAACACCATACAGACATGATACAGCGTAAAACACAATACAGACATGATACAGGGTGAAACACCATACAAACATATGATACACGGCGAAACACCATACAAACATATGTTACTGCGTAAAACACCAGACAGACGTATGACACAGCATAAAACACCATACATACATATGATACAGGTGCAACAACCATATACAGACATATGATACAGAGTGAAACACCATACAAACATACGATACAGCGTGAAACTGCATACACACATATGATACAGGGTAAAACACCATACACACATATGATACAGTGTGAAACACCATACACACATATGATACAGCGTGAAACACCAAACATACATATAAGAAAACACAATACAAACATACTATACAGGGTGAAACAACATACAAACATATGATACAGCTTAAAACACCATACACACATCTGACACAGCATAAGACACCATACAGACATATGACACAGCGTGAAACACCATACAAACATATGATACAGGGTGAAACACCGTACAAACATATGACACAGCATAAAACACCATTCAGACATATGATACAGGGTGAAACACCATACAGACATATGTTACAGGGTGAAACACCAAACAGACATATGATACAGGGTGAAACACCATACAGACATATGTTATATGGTGAAACGCCATACAGATATATGATACAGGGTGAAACACCATACAAACATATGATACAGCGTAAAACACCATACAAACATATGATACAGAGTGAAACACAATACAGACATATGATACAGCGTAAAACACCATACAAACATATGATACAGTGTGAAACCCCATACAGACATATGATACAGCGTGAAACACCATACAGACATATCTTACAGGGTAAAACACCATACAAACATATGATACAGCGTGAAACACCATACAGACATATGATACAGCGTGAAACACCATACAGACATATGATAGTGTGAAACCCCATACAGACATATGATACAGCGTGAAACACCATACAGACATATCTTACAGGGTAAAACACCATACAAACATATGATACAGCGTGAAACACCATACAGACATATGATACAGCGTGAAACACCATACAAACATATCTTACAGGGTAAAATACCATACAAACATATGATACAGCGTGAAACACCATACAGACATATCTTACAGGGTAAAACACCATACAAACATATGATACAGCGTGAAACACCATACAAACATATGATACAGCGTGAAACACCATACAGACATATCTTACAGGGTAAAATACCATACAAACATATGATACAACGTGAAACACCATACAGACATATCTTACAGGGTAAAATACCATACAAACATATGATACAGGGTGCAACAACCATATACAGGCATATGATACAGCGTGAAACACCATACAAACATACGATACAGCGTGAAACTGCATACACACATATGATACAAGGTAAAACACCATACAGACATATCTTACAGGGTAAAACACCATACAAACATATGATACAGCGTGAAACACCATACAGACATATCTTACAGGGTAAAATACCATACAAACATATGATACAGGGTGCAACAACCATATACAGACATATGATACAGCGTGAAACACCATACAAACATACGATACAGCATGAAACTGCATACACACATATGATACAGGGTAAAACACCATACACACATATGATACAGCGTGAAACACCATACAGACATATCTTACAGGGTAAAATACCATACAAACATATGATACGGCGTGAAACACCATACAGACATATCTTACAGGGTAAAACACCATACAGACATATGATACAGCGTGAAATACCATACAAATGTATGATACAGGTAAGCACACACAAAACACATATATGATACAGCGTAAAACACCATACAAACATATGATACAGGTTAAAACACCATACAGACATTTGATACAGGGTGTAACACCATACAGACATATGATACAGCATAAAACACCATACATTAATATGATACATACGTAATATTCCTTTTATTATATACCTACGATCTATGAAGAGCGAAAACACTAACAAATATACAGATTCAATATATTTTTTATTGGGGATACAATTTTGTAATCTTGAAATGAAAAGATGAATGGCGGATGAACATTTACTACAATACTTAGGCCACGCCCCTAGGAAGTATGCTGAAACGTAGGTCCCGCCCAATAGCATTATCAAGTTAAATTTCCATTGTTTTGTGGGTGAAAATAACAACATAATCTTTATTTGAGGGTTTTATTTAATTTGACGCTAGGTTTTCGATACATACAATAAAAACAATTGTCCTAAATAGTACTGGTTTTCTGCATATTTTACTACGTAGCGCAGATTCAAAATGGGAACAGCGCAGAAAGTAGTCTGTGCACTGTCTGACGTCACAATCTTTTATTTTCACCTGGTGGTGAATCCGTCGTGTCTGAACTGCGCATGTCAATCTGCATGTATTTCCACCGGAAAATGTACGGGCATATGATAAAGGGTGAAACACCATACAGATATATGATACAGCGTGAAACACCATACAGACATATGCCACAGAATAAAACACCATAGAGACTCATGATTCAGGGTGAAACACCATACACATATATGACACAGCGTTACGCACCATACAATTGTATGATACAGCGTAGATCACCTTACACACATAATTATGATACAGCGTAAAACACCATACAAACATATGATACAGCATGAAACACCATACAAACATATGATACAGCGTGAAACACCATACAAACATATGATACAGCGTAAAACACCATACACACATATGATACAAGGTGTAACACCATACAGACATATGATACAACGTAAAACACCATACAGACATTTGATACAGGGTGAAATACCATACAAACATATGATACAGCATGAAACACCATACAGACATATGATACAGCGTGAAACATCATACAAACATATGATACAGCGAGAAACACCATACAGACATATCTTACAGGGTACAATACCATACAGACATATGAAACCGGGTGAAACACCATACAAACATATATACAGGTTAAAACACCATACAGACATGATACAGGGTGTAACACCATACAGACATATGATACAGCGTAAAACACCATACAGACATGATATACAGAGTGAAATACCATACAAACATATGATACAGCGTAAAACACCATACAGACGTATGACACAGCATAAAACACCAAACAAACATACGATACCGGGTGAAACACCATACAAACATATGATACAGCGTGAAACACCATACAGACATATGACACAGCATAAAACACCATACAGACATATGATTCAGGGTGAAACACCATACAGTCATATGATACAGGGTGAAACACCATACAGACATATGATTCAGGGTGAAACACCATACAGTCATATGATACAGGGTGAAACACCATACACATATAAAAAACAGCGTAACACACCATACAATTGTATGATACAGCGTAGAACACCTTACACACATAATTATGATACTGCGTAAAACACCATACAAACATGTGTTACATCATAAAATGCCCTACAAACATATGATACAGAGTAAAACACCATACAAACATGATACAGTGTAAAACAACATACAAACATATCTTACAGCTTAACACACCATACAAACATATGATACAGCATAACACACTATAAAAACATATGATACAGTGCCATTCTCCACTGAATCCAACACATGAAATAAGTAAGTGTCTGTGTATGATCTGACCCTATTTTGATATAAGTCAAGTCCTGACCCTATCTCCTAATTTTGCTATGAAGATACATCTTGAGAAGAAGGTGTGTCATGTATAACAATTTGTGTCACTGTGACTGTGACCTCAGGTCCCATTAAAAGAAATATCTGGTTTTTCACCCAAAATTGCAGATTTGGACAAAGATGTGTCGTGTAGCAATATCTGATCAATGTGTCCATGAGCTCTTACCAAATTTAAAGAAAACAAACCTAGAGTTACAAAATTTGGTTTGAAGATGCAACTTGGGAAGAGAGTCGGTAATATCCCAAAATGTGTTCACTGCGACCTCAGAGTCTGCTGCAGAGAATTTAATTATTCTTTGTATCCGGAAGAGGATCAATTGGAAAATGTAACACAACAATTGTGTGGTTATAATCTCACCACAGCACGAAGTTTTCAAGATTTGTTAGTGTAATCACCCTTTGTTTGTCTTGGGTGGACATTTTATCCTCTGTAACCAGTGGGTGCAATGAACTTTCAAAAAGCTTCCTCTAAATATCCTCACCAATCCTTTTTTAGCTCACCTGAGCTTTGCTCAAGGTGAGTTATTGTGATCGCCTTTTGTCCGGCGTCCGTCGTGCGTCAACTTCTTCTCCTCAGTAACCAGTGGGTCAATTGGGATGAAACTTCACAGAAAGCATCCTCTCAATGACCTCCAGAATTCCTTCAAATTTTTGGGATCCGTGCAGAATTCTGGTTTCCATGGCAACGATACGAAAAAACTTCAAAATTCTTCTTCTCCCAAACTGGTTGGCAGATTTTGAAATTATTTTGTAGAAATGTTCTTTGGATAACCCTCTATCAGATTCCTTGAAGCCATGTTGATTAGTCGAAAAACATGGCCGCCAGGGGGGGCGGGGCTTTTTTGCCTTATATGACTATAGTGAAAACTTAAAAAATCTTCTCCTCCATAAGTGTCAGGCCGATTTTCAAATAATTTTGTAGAAATGTTCGTTGGGTGACCCTCTATCAGATTCCTTGAAGCCATGTTGATTAGTCGAAAAACATGGCCGCCAGGGGGGGGGGGGCTATTTTGCCTTATATAGCTATAGTGCAAACTTAAAAAATCTTCTCCTCCATAAGTGTCAGGCCGATTTTCAAATAATTTTGTAGAACTGTTCCTTGGGTGATCCTCTATCATATTCATTCAAGCCATGTTGATTGGTAAAAAAAACATGGCCGCCAGGGGGGCGGGGCTATTTTGCCTTATATTGCTATAGTGAAAACTTAAAAAATCTTCTTCTCCGAAAGTGTTCAGCCGATTTTCAAATAGTTTTGTAGAAATGTTCATTGGGTGACCCTCTATCAGATTCCTTCAAGCCATGTTGATTGGTCAAAAAATATGGCCGCCAGAGGGCGGGGCTATTTTGCCTTATATTACCATAGTGAAAACTTAAAAAATCTTCTTCTCCGAAAGTGTCAGGCCGATTTTCAAATAATTTTGTAGAAATGTTCCTTGGATGACCCACTTTCAGATTCCTTCAAGCCATGTTGATTGTTCAAAAAACATGGCCTCCAGTGGGCAGGGCTATTTTGCATTATATGGCTATAGTGAAAACTTAAAAAATCTTCTCCTCCAAAAGTGTCTGGCCGATTTTCAAATAATTTTGTAGAAATGTTCCTATGGTGACCCTCTATCAGATTCCTTCAAACCAAGTTGATTGGTCGGAAACTATGGCTGCCAGGGGGCGGGGCTTATATAGCTAAAGTGAAAAAAATCAGGTGAGCGATTCCAGGGCCATCATGGCCCTCTTGTTCTTTTTTATCCATTTAGACTTCTTGTTTCAGCGAAAACCGAAAGATAAACAATTAAAACACTTGCTCCTTCAAATAAATGTGTTGAAATTTTCCTTGGGTGACTTTCTTACAGATTTCTCCGTGACATATTGATTGTTCGAAAAGAATGGTCGACAGGGGGCAGGGCTGTTTTCCATTTTATGGCTATAGTTAAAACTTTATATATATATATTCTTCTCTGAAATAATCTGTTTGATTTCAAAATACATTTTGTAGAAATGTTCCTTTGGTAACTATCTATAGAACTAAAATGGTCGAACAATGTGGCCGCCAAGTGCTGGTCTGTTTTTTACCCTTATGTCAAGACTAAGATTTCGAAATGTATTTCCGAAGAAAACGAATGTCTGATATTGAAATACAAACTGGTACATTAACATTGTGTTCGTTGAACTATTGCAGTTGATTGGTCAAAATCCATGGCCATCAGGGGTTGGGCTTTTTTAACCCTTATGTCAAGACTGTAAAATTTTGAAAAGTATTTCCTAATAAAATAAATGTCTGAGTTTGAAATACTAACTGGTACATGAACATTAATTGGTTGCAATATTGTAGTTGTTCGCTCTAAAGCCATGGCCAACAAGGGCTGGGCTGTTTTAACCCTTATGTCCAGACTCTAAATTTTCGAAAAATATTTACTAAAATATAAATGTCTGATTTTGAAATAAGAACTGGTACATAAACATTTCTTTGATGACCTTCTGAGTCATATCAATTTGTCAAAAGGGAGACAAAATAGGGTGTAAGTCATTTCGCAATGTGGTTGTGGAGCTACTTTGGCTCTCTTTGGCGTCTTGTATTGGCTTACATGACTGCACAACAAGTTATTATACCTCGAATAAACGAAGTTAAGAGGGGTTATAATAAAGTCACCCTGTGGTCGGTCGATCGGTCGGTTGGTCTGTTGCAATTGTCCTTGTCCGGAGCATAACTTAAAAACAACTGGATTGAATTTAATAAAACGTTATACGATAATACAAAACAGTCAGACAAAGTGCCGTGTACAGAAACCATAACTCTACTTTACCCAATTACAAAGTTATTGCCCTTTGTTACTTTTTTTTAATTAAACTTCATACAATGGTAGAGCACAATGCGAGGAAGTGCAGTGTACAAGAACCATAACTCTAATTTAGCTAATGAAAGAGTTATTGCCCTTTGTAATTTGTTCTTGTCCAAAGAATCTTGTCCGGAGAATAACTTTAAAACTAGAAGATGGAATTTAACAAAACTTCATACAATGATACAACACATAGAGACGAAGTGCAGTGTATGGGCACCGCAACTCTATTATACGAAATTACAGATTTAGTGCCCTTTGATACTTTTTCTCGTGCGTAGAATAACTTTAATTTCCCTTTCTTACTTTTTTTCTTGTCCGGAGAATACATTTAAAACTACAATATGGAATTTAATAAAACTTGATACAATGGTAGAGCTCAATGAGAGGAAGTGCAGTGTACAAGAACAATACATTTAACTTCGATAATTAAAGAGTTAATAGCCCTTTGTTACTTTTTCTTGTGTGTAGAATAACTTTAAAACTACTAGATTGAATTTATTAAAACTACATACAATGATACAATCCATTGAGAGGAAGTGCAGTGTACTAGAACTATTACCGGTAATCTAATTAAGCTAATAACAGAGTTATTGCATTTTCTTACTTTTTTCTTGTGCATAGAATAACTTAAAAACTACCAGATGGAATTTAATAAAACTTCATACGATGATACAACCCATTGAGAAAGAGTGCCGTGTACAGGAACCGTAAATCTATTTTACCTATTTACAGAGTTATTGCCCTTTCTTACTTTTTCTTGTCTGGAGAATAACTTTAAAACTATGTGACGAAATTTAATGAAACTTCATACAATGATACAACCCATTGAGAAGAAGTGCAGTGTACAGGAACTATAGCTCTATTTTACCTTATTACAAAGTTATTGCCCTTTTGTTACTTTTTCTTGTCCGGAGAATAACTTGATCACTACGCGATTGAATCTAATAAAACTTCATACAATGGTAGAGCACAATTAGAGGAAGTGCAGTGTACAAGAACCATAACTCTAATATAACAAATTACCGAGTTATTACCCTTTGTTACTTTTTCTTGTGCGTAGAATAACTTCAAAACTACAAGATGGAATTTTATAAAACTTCATATGATGGTAAAACACATTGAGAGGAAGTGCATTGTACAAAAAAAATTAAGAACCATAACTCAATCTTAGCTAGTTACAGAGTTATTGCCCTTTGTTACTTTTTCATGTCCCTAGGATAACGTTCATTGCCCTTTCTTACTCTTTTCTTGTCCGAAGAGTATCATTAAAACTACGAGATGGTATTTAAGGTGGGGTTTCTTAATATTTCACTACCTTTCCTATCAGGGCGGCGTTTGGGGGTATTAATCACATTCGGTTCTAGTTGTGGTTGGCATGACAAATCACATTACATAACACATGTGAACGATACAGCTTTTGTTTAATTAGACAATTCTAAAACTCACATATTAGTTAAGTTGTTAAATGAACATTTGCATTTTTAATCTTACAGAAAAAAGTCATGTAATCTTCCCATCGTCCAATCAAATATACCTCAAGGGAGTTCCACCAGTCCGGATCTTATTATACCCCCGCAAACGTAGTTTGAAGGGGGGGTATACTGGAATCAACCTGTTGGTCGGTCGGTCCGTCGGTCTGTCCGCAAAATCTGTTCCGTTGTACTCCTCCTTCAGTTTCTACCTGATTTACTTGATACTTGGCATAAATGTTAATCAGGAGTAGTAAATATGCAAGACGCAAATTTCATGTCACTGTAACCTTCCCCTTGACCTCTGACCTTGAAATAGGATTTTTTTTGTTTAAAATCTAATCTGTTGTACTCCTCCTTCAGTTTCAACCTGATTTACTTCATACTTGGCATTCATACTTGGCATAAATGTTAGTCAGGAGTAATAGATGTGCAAGACGCAAATTTCATGTCCCTGTGACCTTCACCTAGACCTCTGACCTTGAACTAGGATTTTTTTTTGTTAAAATCTAATCTGTTGTACTCCTCCTTCAGTTTCAACCTGATTTACTTCATAATTGGATTTAATGTTTATCAGGAGTAGTAGATGTGCAATACGCAAATTTCATGTCCCTGTGACCTTGACCTTGAAATTGGATATTTCTTTGTTAAAATCTAATCTGTTTTACACCTCCTTCAGTTTCAACCGGATTTACTTCATACTTGACATAAATGTTAATCAGGAGTAGTAGATGTGCAAAACGCAAATTTCATGTCCCTGTGACCTTGACCTCTGACCTTGAAATAGGATTTATTTTTGTTAAAATCTAATCTGTTGTACTCCTCCTTCAGTTTCAACCTGATTTACTTCATACTTGGCATAAATGTTAATCAGGAGTAGTAGATGTGCAAGACGCAAATTTCGTGTCCCTGTGACCTTCACCTCTGACCTTGAAATAGGAATTTTTTTCTTAAAATCTAATCTGGTGCGACATACTCCTCCTTCAATTTCAACCTGATTTACTTGAAACATGGCAAAATGGAGCCGTTTTGTGTGGCATCAGCCTGTCGGTCGGTCCAGATAAAAGGAGCCGTTGTTTTGCTTTAGACATGTTAATTAATGTTTGAATAGGAAAAAGGTACTACATAGCCTCTATATCAGTATGGCCCTTTTTTTACTTAGAAATTCTGGTTTGAGTTTTGCGTGCACCTACATTAAGATTCAATATCTTAGTTACTACTTCCCAACTATCACACCTTTGTTCATAATTAATTATGATAACTCTATCCAATGCAAATTATGACCCTTTATTTGACTTAGACATTCTGGTTACAGTTTTGCTTGCAACTACATTCAAGAGTCCATATCTCAGTATTTACTTTATAGTGCATTGCATTGCAACTTTATACAACCCTTCCCAATTATTAAACCTATGTAGATTATTAAGTTTGATAACTCTACATTGCACTTAATGCAAGTTATGGCCCTTGTTTGGCTTAGAAATGATTGTTAAAGTTTTGCGTTCAACTACATTTAGAGTCCATATCCAAGTATTACTTGATGCATTGCATTGAAACTTTATATAACCCTTCACAACCATCACACTATATAAACAATCAAGTTTGATAACTCTTTCCAGCATATTATGCAAATGATGGCTCTTTCCTTACTTAGAAATTCTGGTTAAAGTTGTGCACGCAAGGTACTATCATGGATATATCTCAGTAAACACTAATGTTATTGACTTGAAAATTCATTCATGTCATCAGGGGTCTCAGACTGTCAAGTAAGATAACTATTGTATGAATTTAGTACAAATAATGGCCCTTGTTTGACTTTTAAAATTTGGTAAAAGTTGTGCATGCATGGTACATTGGTACTGTCATGCACATATCTCAGTAACCACTCAGGGATTGATTTAAAACTTCAATATAGTCTTTAAGGGTCTCAAACAATCAGGCTAGATAACGCCTGACTAATATTATAAATTATGGCCCTTGTTGAAGTTAGAAATGTGGGTAAAACCTTTGCATACAAGGCCTTTTCTCACAAACAGCAGATGGTATTCAAGCAAGACTCATACAACTTGAGTTTTAGTACTATACTCAAGCAACTATTTCAGTAACAACTATTAACTATAGTATCAAATGGCCAAATAGTCTATAATGCTGTCTTGTGGACAGCTCAGGACTGTTTGTAAGAACAATATAAATTGTGCACAAACATACAGAATTAAATTCATCTAATTGAACTTACATTGTTACAAGTTTTATGCTGTGGGCACATTGCTTTACAACTACTTCTTGAAGGTGTATTACATTAATATTTTATGTTCATAACTGGCGCAACTACCTTGAAGATGATGATGATATCTGAGCACCGCCCATGGTATTTACATATTTGGTTAAATTTTACAACCCTAGGAAAGCTAGTGCTATATCTGCTTGCATCTGAAATATCCCTTTGAATAAATTCCCCAGTGAAGAAACGGATCAGACTGCGCATATGAGCGGACTGATCAGAATATAGATATGTTTTAAAAGCCTTGAGGTTCGTTTGCATCGCTCTCTAATTCACAGGCACTTTCTTATTTATACATGTAAATCTATTCTATATATGGTAAAGGCAATTAAGTTATTAAGATAATAACGACTATCACATGTTGTACCTTTTTCACCAGCACATGCTGATCCAAAACAAGACATACCCAGCAATACAGGACAGACCAAGGCAGAAAAGTCAACATCTGCACCTTCTGGTCCCTGCCCAGATAAAAAAGAAACAAAGCCAGTGACAAATAGTCCAGCTGGCTTTGAAATAGAGCAAGAAACAGGTAAACAATAATTTATATTCATGTGATAAAAATCATTTACATTTAACTTTAATAATATATATTATTACTTGTTTTCTGGTTTGATACCATCTGATGACATAATTGTGTACTTTAGAAAAAAAGAAGTCAATTCATCTGTCACACTTAATTTCTGCTCAGTTACAGGAGTTCCACAGAACCAAGAGTGTTCAAACTTCTTGGAATGGTTAGTGTAATTGAGAAAGTGACCCCTTTTGCATTGGGGTCATTGACTCAAAGGTCTAGGTCAAGTGGGTCATAAAGCTTGAATACGTTTCTGTTAAATTTCCCAAGAACCCTTGAGGAGAGAAAACAATAAAATGCTGAGAGGAATGTAAATGTAGAAGTAATTGGGGGTTCAAATGTATTTTTACATTTCTTTAGCAAGTTTTATCAATGTGGACAACTTTTAATATTTCAGTATCAGGGGAATTGTAAAACAACATCGATAGTTATGTCTCTAGGGGGATGTGAGGGTTATTTGATATAAACCCTAAGAGTATGTGACTGTTACTTAATGTAAACCCTAGGGTAATGTGAGGGTTACTTGTTATAAGCCCTAGGGGGATGTAACGGTTACTTGATATAAACCCTAGGGGGATGAGACGGTTACTTGATTTAAACCCTAAGGAGATGTGAGGGCTACTCAATTTAAACCCTAAGGGTATATGAGGATTACTTTATATAAACCCTAAGAGGAAGTGAGGGTTCCTAATTTAAACCCTAAGGGTATGTTAGGGTTACTTGATATAAACCCTAGGGGGTGTGAGGGTTACTTGATTTAAACCCTAAGAGTATGTGAGGGTCACTTGATTTAAACCCTAAGGGGATGTGAGGGTTACTTGATTTAAACCCTAAGGGTTTGTGATAGTTACTTGATTTAAACCCTAAGTGGATGTGAGGGTTACTTGATTTAAACCCTAAGGGGATGTGAGGGTTACTTGATTTAAACCCTAAGGGTATGTGAGGGTAACTTGATATAAACCCTAATAGTATGTGATGGTTACTTGATTTAAACCCAATGGGGGATGTGAGGGTTACTTGGTTTAAACCCTAATAGTATGTGATGGTTACTTGATATAAACACTAGGGGGATGTGAGGGTTACTTGATATAAACCCTAATAGTATGTGATGGTTACTTGATTTAAACCCAATGGGGGATGTGAGGGTTACTTGGTTTAAACCCTAGGGGGATGTGATTGGTACTTGATTTAAACACTAAGGGGATGTGACGGTTGCTTGATTTAAACCCTAAAGGTAGGTGATGGTTATTTGATTTAAACCCTAAGGATACTTGATATTAACCCTAGAGGGATGAGACGGTTTCTCTATTTAATCCCTAGGGGATGTGATGGTTACTTATGTTAAACCCTAAGTGGATGTGAGGGTTAATTCATGAAAACCCTAGTGGAATGTGAGAGTTACTTGATTTAAATCCTAGGAAATAAGAGGGTTACTTGATATAAACCCAAAAGAAAGGTGACTGTTACTTGGTTTAAACCCTAGGCGGATGGGACGGTTACTTGATTGAAAGTGGAGCCCTTATGTGGAGTCATAGAACAATCTCAAGGACTAAGTTGAAGATCTTGAGTTTATTTGATAAGTTGAGTGGCCTGACCTTATACCATAGCATAAGCCTGATTTGGCTGTATGTCACAGCTGAATTTATAGTTCTCCCTTTCCCACATACATATAGAAGCTTTCTGACGTCTCTCCAGTAGACATAGTTCATAAATGAGCAATTTCCCCTTCCGTCACATTTAACCGTTAACTTTATCAATTAATCATTCTTTTATTTATAGACATTTTCCGTATGTTTTAATTACATGTTTAAAACGTCGTCTGCTGCAGATTTGTTGTATGCGGGAAAGGGTTAAACACCAAGCGATCCAAAAGTGAGTCATACAAACATATCACTTAAAAACCACATTCTGCAATATGAAGTTGACATGTATAAGGATTTAAAAAGCTGATGTCGATCGGAACATTTTGAGAGAAAACAAGATTGTTACAGTATCAAACCAGGTTTTCCTACTAAGTACTAAATATAGAGTACTTTGTCAAATTTGAGATCTGATAGCTAACGGAACTGACATAGGATGACAATACAGGGTCGTGAGTTTGAATCCAATGCAATCAATGTCACTCCTCTTATATACATTTGCAACAAATCTGCAGAAGGCGACTTTGAACTCATAAATGCCTTAACATTTTGCCACATTGTTTACAAAAGTAGTCTGCAGCAGAGGTGTAACAAGAGCGCCACAAGCAAACTACAAGCTCGTTTGATTTTTTCTAAGTCGTAAAAGGGACATTACTGAATAGTTATTAGAACCAGAGATATGTGACTTGGTAAAGACATGCGTTGTGTTCCTAGGGGAGACATATTGTTTTTGCCCTATCCGTCCGTGTCTCTGTCCGTCCGCTTCCACGAAAGGACACTTGTTAGGTACTGTTGTTCTCCTAAAGTCCACCTACAGCCCTTAAAAGACACTTTGATAAGTGTTTTTTTTTATAATTTTCTAATGGGTATCTTATTAGCATATTAATGCTATTTATTCCGTAAAAGGGTGATAATTACGGAATAAATCGTATCCTTGTTGGGTATACCCAAGAAGAAAACATCAAAGGAAAATACACAACAAATACCCATTTGTAGGCATGTCTGTGTGTCCGTCCGTCCGTCACACTTGTTTCCGCTCAATAACTGAAGAATTCTTAGGCGTAGGAGCTTCAGCCTTGGTATGCAGGTTGGTCATGACCAGTAGATGACCCCTATTGATTTTGATGTCAGAAGGTCAAAGGTCAAGGTCATGGTGACCTTGTGAGGTAAACAATGGTTTCCGCTAAATAACTGAAGAACTCTTGGGCCGAGGAACTCCATACTTGGTATGCAGGTTGGCCATGCCCAGTAAAAGACCCATATTGATTAGGAGGTCAGTTCGTGTTTTGGCTTAATAACTGTAGAATGATTTGACCATGGAAGTTAATACTTGGTGTGCAGGTTGGTCACCACCAGCAGATGACCCCTATTGATTTTGAGGTCAAACGGTTAAAGGTCAAGGTCATGGTAACCTTCAGCTGAAAATGGTTTCCGCTCAATAACTAAAGAATGCTTATGTCGACGAACTTCATACTTGGTCTGCAGGTTGGTCCTAACCAGTAGATGACCCTTATTGATTGTGTTTGATTTTGAGGTCACAAATTCAAAGGTCAAGGTCACGGTAACTTTCAGCTGAAAAATTAGTTTTTACTAAATCAAAGGTCAAGGTCATGGTAACCTTCAGCTGAAAAATGGTTTCCGCTCAATAACTAAAGAATGCTTATGTCGAAGAATTTCATACTTGGTCTGCAGGTTGGTCCTAACCAGTAGACGATCCCTATTTATTTTGTTTGATTTTGAGGTCACAAGGTCAAAGGTCAATGTCACAATAACATTCACCTAAAAAATGTTTGTTATTCAATTACTCATACTTGGTGTGCAGGTTGATCCTTATGAGTATATGACCCCTATTGATTTTGTTTGATTTTGAGGTCACAAGGTTGAAGGTCAAGGTCACGGTAACCTTCAGCTGAACTCAATAACTCAAGAACGCTTATGCCCTGGAACTTCATACTTGGTGTGCAGGTTGGTCCTTACGTGTAGATGACCCCTATTGATTTTGATGTCAGTAGGTCAAATGTCAAGGTTACGGTTACCTTAGGCTGAACAATTGTTTCCGCTCAATAACTGAAGAATGTTTCGGCCCAGGAACTTCATATTTGGTGTGCAGGTTGGTCACCAACAGCATTCCACAAAACCATCAGTGATCATTACTTGCTCCATATCGAAAAAAACACAAAATGGTACTTCTTACATTCACATTACGATCATTCTTAAAAGAATAACCATTAATCTTGTGCATCTTATGCAATACATATCCACTATTGTCTACAGGTTAATAGGCCAAACTTCAAAGTCACTGTTGCTTCATCTCCAGTCCAAAACTACAAAATTCATCTCCATCATTTCTTTTCCTCCCCTACGACCACACGAATGGGGAGTCAAGCGCTTTTTCAAAAAAAGCAATCTCTAGTTATTATGTCTCCCCCCTCCGGAGGAGACGTATTGCTTTTGCCTGCGCCGTCTGTCTGTCTGTCTGTACGTCCACATTTCTTGTCCGGCCTTTATCTCACAACCCCTTGGCCACATTTCTATGAAACTTCACAGGAGTCATCGGTACAACTTCTAGTTGCGCATATTACGAGGGCATTTAATTTGACCTACTTTTGGATGAGTTATTGCCCTTTTTAGCTCACCTGAGCTTTGCTCAAGGTGAGTTATTGTGATCGCCTTTTGTCCGTCGTCCGTCGTGCGTCGTGCGTCAACTTCTTCTCCTCAGTAACCAGTGTGTCAATTGGGATGAAACTTCACAGAAAGCATCCTCTCAATGACCTCACCAGATTTCCTTCACATTTTTGGAATCCATGCAGAATTCTGGTTTCCATGGCAACGAATGGCCGATTTTCAAATAATTTTGTAGAAATGTTCCTTGGGTGACCCTCTATCAGATTCCTTCAAGCCATGTTGATTGGTCGAAAAACATGGCCGCCAGGGGGCGGGGCTATTTTGCCTTTTATGGTTATAGTGAAAACTTAAAAAATCTTCAACATCTTCTCGTCAGTAACCAGTGGGTTAATTGGGATGAAACTTTACATAAAGCATCCTCTCAATGACCTCACCAGAATTCCTTCAAATTATTGGGATCCATGCAGAATTCTGGTTTCCATGGCAACGAAACGAAAAAAACTTCAAAATTCTTCTCCTCCCAAATTGGTTGGCAGATTTTGAACTTATTTTGTAGAAATGTTCCTTGGGTGACTCTCTATCAGATTCCTTGAAGCCATGTTGATTGGTCGAAAAACATGGCCGCCAGGGGCGGCGGGGCTTTTTTGCGTTATATGGCTATAGTGAAAACTTAAAAAATCTTCTCCTCCAAAAGTGTCAGGCCGATTTTCAAATAATTTTGTAGAAATGTTCCTTGGATGACCCTCTATCAGATTCCTTTAAGCCATGTTGATTGGTCGGGGCTTATATAGCTAAAGTGAAAAAAAAAATCAGGTGAGCGATTCCAGGGCCATCATGGCCCTCTTGTTTTAAATTGCCATTTCATTCTTGTCTGGCCTTCATCTCACAACCCCTTGGCCACATTTCTATGAAACTTCACAGGAGTCATCGGTACAACGTCTAGTTGCGCATATTACGAGGGCGTTTAATTTGACCTAATTTTGGTTGAGTTATTGCCCTTTTTAGCTCACCTGAGCTTTGCTCAAGGTGAGTTATTGTGATTGCCTTTTGTCCGGCGTCCGTCGTGCGTCAACTTCTTCTCCTCAGTAACCAGTGGGTCAATTGGGATGAAACTTCACAGAAAGCATCCTCTCAATGACCTCACCAGATTTCCTTCAAATTTTTGGGATCCATGCATAATTCTGGTTTCCATGGCAACGAAATGAAAAAAAAATAAAAATTCTTCTTCTCCCAAACTGGTTGGCAGATTTGCAAATAATTTTGTAGAAATGTTCCTTGGATGATCCTCTGTCAGATTCCTTCAAGCCATGTTGATTGGTCGAAAAACATGGCCGCCAGGGGGCGGGGCTATTTTGCCTTTTATGGTTATAGTGAAAACTTAAAAAATCTTCAACATCTTCTCCTCAGTAACCAGTGGGTTAATTGGGATGAAACTTTACATAAAGCATCCTCTCAATGACCTCACCAGAATTCCTTCAAATTATTGGGATCCATGCAGAATTCTGGTTTCCATGGCAACGAAACGAAAAAAACTTCAAAATTCTTCTCCTCCCAAATTGGTTGGCAGATTTTGAACTTATTTTGTAGAAATGTTCCTTGGGTGACTCTCTATCAGATTCCTTGAAGCCATGTTGATTGGTCGAAAAACATGGCCGCCAGGGGGGGCGGGGCTTTTTTGCGTTATATGGCTATAGTGAAAACTTAAAAAATCTTCTCCTCCAAAAGTGTCAGGCCGATTTTCAAATAATTTTGTAGAAATGTTCCTTGGATGACCCTCTATCAGATTCCTTTAAGCCATGTTGATTGGTCGGGGCTTATATAGCTAAAGTGAAAAAAAAAATCAGGTGAGCGATTCCATGGCCATCATGGCCCTCTTGTTTTAAATTGCCATTTCATTCTTGTCTGGCCTTCATCTCACAACCCCTTGGCCACATTTCTATGAAACTTCACAGGAGTCATCGGTACAACGTCTAGTTGCGCATATTACGAGGGCGTTTAATTTGACCTAATTTTGGTTGAGTTATTGCCCTTTTTAGCTCACCTGAGCTTTGCTCAAGGTGAGTTATTGTGATCACCTTTTGTCCGGCGTTCGTCGTGCGTCAACTTCTTCTCCTCAGCAACCAGTGGGTCAATTGGGATGAAACTTCACAGAAAGCATCCTCTCAATGACCTCACCAGATTTCCTTCAAATTTTTGGGATCCATGCATAATTCTGGTTTCCATGGCAACGAAATGAAAAAAACTTAAAAATTCTTCTTCTCCCAAACTTGTTGGCAGATTTGCAAATAATTTTGTAGAAATGTTCCTTGGGTGACCCTCTATCAGATTCCTTCAAGCCATGTTGATTGGTCGAAAAACATGGCCCCCAGGGGGGGGGGGGCTATTTTGCCAATATGGCTATAGTGCAAACTTAAAAAATCTTCTCCTCCAAAAGTGTCAGGCCGATTTTCAAATAATTTTGTAGAAATGTTCCTTGGGTGACCCTCTATCAGATTCCTTCAAGCCATGTTGATTGGTCGAAAAACATGGCCGCCAGGGTGCGGGGCTATTTTGCCTTTTATGGTTATAGTGAAAACTTAAAATATCTTCAACATCTTCTCCTCAGTAACCAGTGGGTTAATTGGGATGAAACTTCACAGAAAGCATCCTCTCAATGACCTCACCAGAATTCCTTCAAATTATTGGGATCTATGCAGAATTCTGGTTTCCATGGCAACGAAACGAAAAAAACTTCAAAATTCTTCTCCTCCCAAATTGGTTGGCAGATTTTGAACTTATTTTGTAGAAATGTTCCTTGGGTGACTCTCTATCAGATTCCTTGAAGCCATGTTCATTGGTCGAAAAACATGGCCGCCAGGGGGGGGTGGGCGGGGCTTTTTTGCGTTATATGGCTATAGTGAAAACTTAAAAAATCTTCTCCTCCAAAAGTGTCAGGCCGATTTTCAAATAATTTTGTAGAAATGTTCCTTGGATGACCCTCTATCAGATTCCTTTAAGCCATGTTGATTGGTCGGGGCTTATATAGCTAAAGTGAAAAAAAAATCAGGTGAGCGATTCCAGGGCCATCATGGCCCTCTTGTTTTAAATTGCCATTTCATTCTTGTCTGGCCTTCATCTCACAACCCCTTGGCCACATTTCTATGAAACTTCACAGGAGTCATCGGTACAACGTCTAGTTGCGCATATTACGAGGGCGTTTAATTTGACCTAATTTTGGTTGAGTTATTGCCCTTTTTAGCTCACCTGAACTTTGCTCAAGGTGAGTTATTGTGATTGCCTTTTGTCCGGCGTCCGTCGTGCGTCAACTTCTTCTCCTCAGTAACCAGTGGGTCAATCGGGATGAAACTTCACAGAAAGCATCCTCTCAATGACCTCACCAGATTTCCTTCAAATTTTTGGGATCCATGCATAATTCTGGTTTCCATGGCAACGAAATGAAAAAAACTTAAAAATTCTTCTTCTCCCAAACTGGTTGGCAGATTTGCAAATAATTTTGTAGAAATGTTCCTTGGATGATCCTCTGTCAGATTCCTTCAAGCCATGTTGATTTGTCAAAAAACATGGCCGCCAGGGGGGCGGGGCTATTTTGCCTTATATGGCTATAGTGAAAACTTAAAAAATCTTCTTCTCCCAAACTGGTTGGCAGATTTTCAAATAATTTTGTAGAAATGCTCATTGGATGACCCTCTATCAGATTCCTTCAAGCCATGTTGATTGGTCAAAAAACATGGCCGCCAGGGGGCGGGGCTATTTTGCCTTATATGGCTATAGTGAAAACTTAAAAAATCTTCTCCTCCGAATGTGTCAGGCCGATTTTCAAATAATTTTGTAGAAATGTTCCTTGGATGACCCTCTATCAAATTCCTTCAAGCCATGTTGATTGGTAAAAAAACATGGACGCCAGGGGGGGGGGGGGGGGGGGAGGGGGCGGGTCTATTTTGCCGTATATGGCTATTGTTTAAACTTAAAAAAGTCTTCTTCTCCAAAAGTGTCAGGCCGATTTTCAAATAATTTTGTAGGAATGTTCCTAGGGTGACCCTCTATCAGATTCCTTCAAGCCAAGTTGATTGGTCGGAAACTATGGCCGCCAGGGGGCGGGGCTTATATAGCTAAAGTAAAAAAAGAAAAATCAGGTGAGCGATTCCAGGGCCATCATGGCCCTCTTGTTTTAAAATTGCCATTTCATTCTTGTCCGGCCTTCATCTCACAACCCCTTTGCCACATTTCTATGAAACTTCACAGGAGTCATCGGTACAATGTGTTGTTGCGCATATTACAAGGGCGTTTAATTTGACCTACTTTTGGATGAGTTATTGGCCTTTTTTATATCACCTAGAGCCAAAGGCTCAAGGTGAGCTATTCTGATCACTCTGTGTCCGTCGTCCGTCGTTAACTTTTAGCTTTAAACATCATCTCCTCCTGAACTGCAAGAACAATATACACCAAACATCAAAGGAATGTTCCTTTGGTGGTCCTCTTTCAAATTTGTTCAAAGATTTAAATTCCATTTAGAACTTTGGTTGCTGCGGCATCAGAAAGGGGACAAAATGTCCAAACTTTAAAAATCTTCTCCTCTGAATCTGCCTGTCAGATTCAAATATAATTTGGTAGAAATGTTCTTTGGGTGACCCTCTATAAAAATTGTTCAAGCCATACTGATTGGTCGAAAAACATGGCAGTCAGGCGGCATCAGAAAAGGGGCAAAATGACCAAATTTGAAAATTCCATTTTTATGAAAGTGCTTGTCTGATTTTAAGAAAATATAATACGAATCTTACTGTAATGATCCTCTATTTAATTTGTTTAAGCCGTTTTGATTGGTTACACAATCATAGCAACCAGGCGTCATCACAAAAGGGGTAAATTGAACTTTTAGCTACAAATGACAACCAACTCCTACCATTCCGATAGACCAATTTCCACAAAACATCACAGGAATGTTCCTTTGGTGGTCCTCTTTCAAAATTGTTCAAAGATTTAAATTCCATTGAGAACTTTGGTTGCTGCGGCATCAGAAAGGGGACAAAATGTCCAAATTTAAAAATCTTCTCCTCCGAATCTGCCTGTCAGATTCAAATATAATTTGGTAGAAATGTTCCTTGGGTGACCCTCTATAAAAATTGTTCAAGCCATACTGATTGGTCGAAAAACATGGCAGTCAGGCGGCATCAGAAAAGGGGCAAAATGACAAAATTTGAAAATTCCATTTTTATGAAAGTGTTTGTCTGATTTTAAGAAAATATAATACGAATCTTACTGTAATGATCCTCTATTTAATTTATTTAAGACATTTTGATTGGTTACACAATCATATCAACCAGGCGTCATCACAAAAGGGGTAAATTGAACTTTTAGCTACAAATGACAACCAACTCCTACCATTCCAATAGACCAATTTCCACAAAACATCACAGGAATGTTCCTTTGGTGGTCCTCTTTCAAATTTGTTCAAAGATTTAAATTCTATTTAGAACTTTGGTTGTTGCGGCATCAGAAAGGGGACAAAATGTCCAAACTTTAAAAATCTTCTCCTCCGAATCTGCCTGTCAGATTCAAATATAATCTGGTAGAAATGTTCCTTGGGTGACCCTCTATAAAAATTGTTCAAGCCATACTGATTGGTCGAAAAACATGGCAGTCAGGCGGCATCAGAAAAGGGGCAAAATTACCAAATTTGAAAATTCCATTTTTATGAAAGTGTTTGTCTGATTTTAAGAAAATATAATACGAATCTTACTGTAATGATCCTCTATTTAATCTGTCAGATTCAAATATAATTTGGTAGAAATGTTCCTTGGGTGACCCTCTATAAAAAAAAGGGGCAAAATGACAATACTTTAATAAAGCATCCTTATAAAAGTGCTTGTCTGATTTAAAGATAGTTTTGTAGAAATGTTCTTTCATTGATCATCTACATACTTTGTCAAGCCATATTGATTTGTTGAAAGGCATAGCAACCAAGCAGCATCAGAAAAGGAGTAATTAAACTTTTTGCTTCAAATGACATATGGTTATTAGATTTATGGTCTAAGGGAGGTAACACTTGGCAGAGTATTATGCAAGGGTTGTCTTCAACAGGAAGTGGAAAGTTTCTGGTCTCAACAGCAGATGGAAATAAAAGTTTGTTATTGAAAGTGAACAAGCAATTATGACATGATTTGTCATGGACATGAATGTTCTTTTGTTGATCCTCTTTCAAAATTGTGCAAAGACTTGCATTCTATGTAAAACTTTGGTTGCTGCAGCATCAGAACATGAGTAAAACGACCAAACTTTAAAATCCTTTTCCTCCATAATCTGCTTGTCAGACTCCAAGATAATTCAGTAGAAAGAATCCTTAAGTGACCCTCTAAAAAAACTGTTCAAGCCATATTGGTTTATATTAAAAACAGATCAAGAAAGGTGTAAAATGACAAAAACTTAATAATTCAATTCTAATTGAAGTTCTTGTTAGATTTCAAGATATAAATGACCTTTACTTATAAGCTGTTTCTTGAGAAGTGTTCACTCCTTGAAGTTCTAATTGCACTCCTTGATCTTTTTCCCAGATATTTCTACTAATTTACTATCAATCAGGTGATCGATTTAGGGTCATCTTGGCCCTCTTGTTTTAAATTGCCATTTCATTCTTGTCCGGCCTTCATCTCACAACCCCTTGGCCACATTTCTATGAAACTTCACAGGAGTCATCGGTACAACGTCTAGTTGCGCATATTACGAGGGCGTTTAATTTGTCCTAATTTTGGTTGAGTTATTGCCCTTTTTAGCTCACCTGAGCTTTGCTCAAGGTGAGTTATTGTGATCGCCTTTTGTCCGGCGTCCATCGTGCGTCGTCCGTCGTGCGTCAACTTCTTCTCCTCAGTAACCAGTGGGTCAATTGGGATGAAACTTCACAGAAAGCATCCTCTCAATGACCTCACCAGATTTCCTTCAAATTTTTGGGATCCATGCATAATTCTGGTTTCCATGGCAACGAAATGAAAAAAACTTAAAAATTCTTCTTCTCCCAAATTGGTTGGCAGATTTGTAAATAATTTTGTAGAAATGTTCCTTGGATGATCCTCTGTCAGATTCCTTCAAGCCATGTTGATTTGTCGAAAAACATGGCCGCCAGGGGGGCGGGGCTATTTTGCCTTATATGGCTATATTGAAAACTTAAAAAATCTTCTTCTCCCAAACTGGTTGGCAGATTTTCAAATAATTTTGTAGAAATGCTCATTGGATGACCCTCTATCAGATTCCTTCAAGCCATCTTGATTGGTCAAAAAACATGGCCGCCAGGGGGCGGGGCTATTTTGACTTATATGGCTATAGTGAAAACTTAAAAAATCTTCTCCTCCGAATGTGTAAGGCCGATTTTCAAATAATTTTGTAGAAATGTTCCTTGGATGACCCTCTATCAAATTCCTTCAAGCCATGTTGATTGGTAAAAAAACATGGAAGCCAGGGGCGGGTCTATTTTGCCTTATATGGCTATTGTGAAAACTTAAAAAAATCTTCTTCTCCAAAAGTGTCAAGCCGATTTTCAAATAATTTTGTAGGAATGTTCCTAGGGTGACCCTCTATCACATTCCTTCAAGCCAAGTTGATTGGTCGGAAACTATGGCCGTCGGGGGGCGGGGCTTATATAGCTAAAGTGAAAAAAAAAATCAGGTGAGCGATTCCAGGGCCATCATGGCCCTCTTGTTTTAAAATTGCCATTTCATTCTTGTCCGGCCTTCATCTCACAACCGCTTTGCCACATTTCTATGAAACTTCACAGGAGTCATCGGTACAATGTGTTGTTGCGCATATTACGAGGGCGTTTAATTTGACCTACTTTTGGATGAGTTATTGCCCTTTTTTAAAATAAATCACTAACTGACAAAATACAGTCAGCCAGACAAATACCCCTTGGGGGAGACATACGTTTTTCCCAAAAACAACCTCTAGTTTGATACTGTTCTCTCACAGATCAAAGAGATCACCAACCTAGTGATCTGCATGATGTACATGTAGACCAACCTATGAACCAAACAGGTCCACAAAATATCACCAATAGTTATAGAGGTAATAATCAGGGAGGAGAAGACGAAGAAGATGAAGTTTTTGTTGATGCTAAATCAACAAAACCCGATAAACAACAACAGACGCACAAGATTGCAAATGAGAGTGATGTCCACCCATTAGAATCTGACCAACATATGAACAATGGTGTATCTAAGCCATCTAAATTACAAGGTGGGTTCGAAAGCACAACCGATAAAAGGACATTGGTCATACACAAAGATGTAGATGATGGAAGAATCCAAATGGTAGATGTGGATTGGATAGAAGATGAAATTGAAAGAAACTCCGAAAAGCTGGCTCAAGGAAAAACAACCAGTGTTTATCTATGTAAGATATATTTAACTAACATATCAGTCTGATCTTAATAGCAGTGTTTAACAGTACATACATATGTGTTTTACATATGAGTCTTACTCCAGTAGAAACAACCTTAGTATCTCACATTTCTGTTTCTGTATTTCTATAATTTTCACCTATTTTCTAGCTACTATCTTCAATAAGTATTTGTTAATAGAACTGCCCTGTATATGTACAATGCACAATAGCCATATTTCTAGCATGCATAGCTTAGGTGTTATCCCCCTTTGTCACGTTTTTGTTGATTCATATTATTACTTTTTGATCAATTCATATTCTCATGTGTTATTCAATAGATCTGCACCAATACGACACGTACTCTGGTATATACTATTGGTAGACCTCTTGTTTAAATATATTTTAGGATTTTCTTGTTTTGTGAAACAGTTATTATGTCTCCCCCTTATTCATGGGAAGAAATATTGTTTTTGCCATGTTTTTGCCCTGTCCGTCAGTCCGTCCGTCACACTTGTTTCCACTCAATAACTGAAGAACGCTTGGGCGTAGGAACTTCATATTTTGAATAGTCAGAAGGTCAAAGGTCAAGGTCATGGTGACATTGTGAGGTAAAAAATAGTTTCCGCTCATTAACTGAAGAACGCTTGGGCCGAGGAACACCATACTTGGTATGCAGGTTGGCCCCTATTGATTTTAAGGTCAGTACGTCTAAAGTCAAGGTCACAGTGACAATAAGCTGACAAATAGTTTTTGCTTAATAACTGTAGAATGCTCTGGCCATGGAAGTTAATACTTGATGTGCAGGTTGGTCGCCACCAGCAGATGACCCCTATTGATTTTAAGGTCACTAGGTGAAAGGTCAAGGTCATGGTAACCTTCAGTTGAAAAATGGTTTCTGCTCAATAACTAAAGAATGCTTATGTCGAGGAACTTCATACATGTTGTGCAGGTTGGTCCTAACCAGTAGATGAGCCTTATTGATTTTGTTTGATTTTGAGGTCACACGGTCAAAGATCTAGGTCACGGTAACCTTAAACTGAAAAATGGTTTTTACTCAAGAACGCTTATGCCCAAGAACTTCATACTTGATGTGAAGGTTGGTCCTAACCTGTAGATGACCCCTATATATTGTGATGTCAGTAGGTCAAAGGTCAAGGTCACGGTGACCTAGGGCTGAAAATGGTTTCCGCTCAATAACTGAAGAATGCTCAGGCCCATGAACTTCATACTTGGTTTGTAGGTTGGTCACCACCAGCAAATGACCCCTATTGATTTTGAGGTTACTACGTCAAAGGCCAAGGTCATGGTAACCTTCAGGTGAAAAATGGTTTCCACATTACATTCAATCTTAAAAATATAACCACTTATCTTGTGAATCTTATGCAATACATTTCCACTATTCTCTACAGGTTAATAGGCCAAACTTCAAAGTGACTGTTGCTTCATCTCCAGTCCAAAACTACAAAATTCATCTCAATCATTTCTTTTCCTCCTCTACAACCATACAAATCGGGAGACTAGCGCTTTTTCAAAAAAGCAAGTTATAATTTTCTATTGTTTTTTTTATTTCAGTAAAAGACGCTATTCAAGAATGGGGGTTTAAAATTGTTGTTAAGAAAATCGAATGTAACGAGTATAAACCAATGCTTATAAAAAATGTAAGTCTTTACATTCTTACAAGGGTTTTTGACGGCAGGTTTCATAAAAAGTGCCTTAAAACAACAGAGTACTGTCCACTTAACTCACCAATATGTGTAATAAGATTAACTGAGTAAGTCAGTTACGTTTTTGTGTTCAATGTTTATTTCCATTAGAAGGAAATTCAGACTTATAGGAGGTCTTTCCCGAAATAGATTTTATTTTCTATTTAACAATGTTCCAATTGCAAATGTTATAAATTGATCTGTTAGCAAGATGTTCTTCATTCAGCATTGAGTGTCTACAATCTATGAATACATACTTTTGATTAATAATATTAGGTTTGGCAAGCAGTTGAGAATAGTGTGATGTTTGTTTTAACACTTAGTAAAACTGGCGTTGGCCTCACTTAATATGGATACTTTTGAACTCTTCATTACTCTATAATTTAGAATAAGTTATAAATATTGACGTATCGTGATCGCTCAACACAAATTGTCCCTTTTCAAAATAATTTCACGGGATTTTTTCACTTGTTACACTTTAGCTAAAAATGACTCACAGAACTAAAAAACAATATAAAGATATTTTCTGCTAAACAACTGTCAAAACAAATTTGCCTGAATGTATTTATTGTAATGAACTTAAGGCACTTTCGGATATATGTTATGCAAGGGCTAACACTAGTCACAAGGTGAACTTTTGGAAAATCTTATGATCTCTCTAAAAGGTGCATATTTGCCTTGAGACTCTCAAAAATTATTTACAATATTTGTCTAGATGATATCAAGTTTAAGCCATAATCATGGGTTATTTCTTAACAAATCTAAGAAAAGATGTGTGGTCACTCTCAAGACAACATTTGAAATTTGGCATGTTGAACTTTTATAGAATGTGTATCTTAGAAAATATCTAGGCTATGTTGTTTATGGGTCATATCTGTTTTTAGCTCACCTGAGCTTTGCTCAAGGTGAGTTATTGTGATCGCCTTTTGTCCGGCGTCCGTCGTAAGTCAACTTCTTCTCCTCAGTAACCAGTGGGTCAATTTGGATGAAACTTCACAGAAAGCATCCTCTCAATGACCTCACCAGAATTCCTTCAAATTTTTGGGATCCATGCAAAATTCTGGTTTCCATGGCAACGAAACCGAAAAAACTTCAAAATTCTTCTTCTCCCAAACTGGTTGGCAGATTTTTAAATAATTTTGTAGAAATGTTCCTTGGATGACCCTCTATCAGATTCCTTCAAGCCATGTTGATTGGTCGAAAAACATGGCCGCCAGGGGGGGCGGGGCTATTTTGCCTTATATGGCTATAGTGAAAACTTTAAAAAATCTTTTCCTCCGAAAGTGTCTGGCCGATTTTCAAATAATTTTGTAGAAATGTTCCTTGGGTGACCCTCTATCAGATTCCTTCAAGCCATGTTGATTGGTCGAAAAACATGGCCGCCAGGGGGTCGGGGCTATTTTGCCTTATATGGCTATAGTGCAAACTTAAAAAATCTTCTTCTCCAAAAGTGTCAGGCCGATTTTCAAATAATTTTGTAGAAATGTTCCTTGGGTGATCCTCTATCAGATTCCTTCAAGCCATGTTGATTGGTCAAAAAACATGGCCGCCAGGGGGCGGGGCTATTTTGCCTTTTATGGCTATAGTGAAAACTTAAAAAATCTTCTCCTCCATAAGTGTCAGGCCGATTTTCAAATAATTTTGTAGAAATGTTCCTAGGGTGACCCTCTATCAGATTCCTTCAAGCCAAGTTGATTCGTCGGAAACTATGGACGCCAGGGGGCGGGGCTTATATAGCTAAAGTGAAAAAAAAAAAAAATCAGGTGAGCGATTCAAGGGCCATCATGGCCCTCTTGTTAGACTAAAGTTTGAATGTTGGTAGTATGGAGTTCAGAACTCACATATTTGATTATTTATCAAATTGTTAGTGTTACATGACAACTACGGCTCTATTGATTATTGATGAAAGTTGAAGTAAAAAAGTAGATCACTACGCGAAATTAAAGACAAGTTTTTTGGCCACTCCTTTATTTTTTTAGCTCACCAGAGCACGTAGTGCTCAAGGTGAGTTATTTTGATCGACTTTTGTCCGTCGTTCGTCGTCTGTCGTCCGTCGTCAACATTTGCTTGTTAATTCACTAGAGGCAACATTTTGCATCCAATCTTTATAAAAGTTTATCAGAACATATATCTCGATCAACTCTGGGCCAAGTTCGAAACTGGTTCATGTGGGGTCAAAATCTAGGTCACTAGGTCAAATTTAAGGAAAATCTTGTTAACACTCCTGAGCATGTTGAAACTTTGTCAGAATGTTTGTCTTAGTGATATCTAGGCCAAGTTCGAATATAGGTCATGTCGGGTCAAAAACTAGGTCACTAGGCCAAATTGAAGGAAAATCTTGTTAACACTCTGGAAGCCACATTTTAAACTTGACCATGTTGAAACTTTGTCGTAAAGTTTGTCTTGATGATATCTAGGCCAAGTTCGAATATGGGTCATGTCTGGTCAAAAAGTAGGTCACTAGGCCAAATTTAAGGAAAATCTCGTTAACACTCTTGAAGCCGCATTTTAAACTTGAGCATGTTGAAACTTTATCAGAAAGTTTGTCCTGATGATATCTAGGCCAAGTTCGAATATGGGTCATGTCATGTCAAAAACTAGGTCACTAGACCAAATTTAAGGGAAATCTTGTTAACACTCTGGAAGCCACATGTTTGGCTTGAGCATGAGAGAGTTATGTCTTAAATAGCCATTTCTCAGGTGAGCGATTCCAGGGCCTCATGGCCCTCTTGTTTTAGGTTAGTTTCTTCCATATTATTCTTAACGAAATTGATGCTAACGTATCACACAAGCAGACAATAAACAACATTGAATCGCCTGAAATGTGTAGTAATAGGGCGTCTACCCTAGGCTTGACATCTGTGGTTCGATGCCTAGTGATACCAAAAACTTTATAATGGAAAAAATTGATATTTCTCCTTAGCACTTGGGATTGTGGGATTATCATTACGACTGTCATGATTAATGGACCAACAGGACTGATAACTTACGATGGAAAAACAGACATGTAACTAGCAACTGAAAACTTGTTGAAATTGGCATAAAACACTTTTCAAATAAAGAACAAAGAAAACCGCTCCAGAATCATCTGAGGCTCAAGGTGATCTATTCTGATCACTCTCTGTCAGTCACCCATCGTTGTCAACTTTTAGCTTTATACATCTCCTTATCGACAGGACCAAATTCATCCAAACTTCACAGGAATGTTCCTTTGGTGGCCCCATTGTTCAAATATTCAAATTCCACTTTGGTTTCTGCGGCATCAGAAAGGGGGCAAAATGTCCAAATTTAAAAAATCTTCTCCCCTGAATCAGATTCCAATATAATTTGGTAGAAATGTTCCTTTGTATAAGGCATACTGATTGGTTGAAAAACATGGCAGTCAGGAGGAATCAGAAAAGGGGCAAAATTACAAATTTGGAAATTCCATTTTTTTTTTAAAGTGCTTGTCTGATTTTAAGAATATTGAAAAGAAATCTTACTTCAGTGATCCTCTACTTAATTTGTTCAAGCGGTACTGATTGGTTACAAAATAATTGAGAACTTTGGTTGCTACGGCCTCAGAAAGTGGGCAAAATATACAAACTTTAAAAGTCTTCTCTGAATCTGATTTATGAAGCTGTATTGGTTGGTTACAAAAACATAGCAACAAGGCGATCATCGCAAAAGGGGTTAATTTAACTTTTAGCTCCAATTGACAACTCCTACCATTCCAATGGACCAACAGTAGAAATTTCTACTTTACTTCACAGGAATGTTCCTTTGTTGGTCCTCTCTCAAAAGTGTTCAAAGACTTACATTTTATGTAGAACTTTGGTTGCTGCGGCATCACAAAGGGAGAAAAATACCCAAACTTTAAAATAATTTTCCTCCATAATCTGCTTGTCCGATTCCAAAATAATTTGGTAGAAATGTTCTTTGAGTGACCCTGTACAAAAACTGTTCAAGCCATATTGATCTCGTTGAAAAACAGTGCAGCAAGGCGGCATCAGGAAAGGCACAAAATGACAAAACTTTATAATTCCATTCTTATTCAAGTTCTTGTTAGATTTCAAGATACAAAGGGCCTTTACTGATAAGCCATTTTACTATTTCTTTAACAGTCTCAACTCCTTGCAGGTTCATTTGCACTCCTGATCAAATTCAGGTGATAGATTTAGGGCCATCTTGGCCCTCTCGTTAAGATACATGCTGTTAAAAACTAGTTTATTGCAGGAAATTGAAGCCGCAAGAATAAGACATCACGCCACTGTCCCACTACTTGCAAAATGTAAACGTGGCAAGTAAGTATATAACTTTCTGTAACTGCATAAGCTTATTCAATAAGCTTGCAAACAAACTTATGTTAAGAGTAAAATCTTATGTATTCAGCATGATAATGTTGATAATTGCTTAAAACGTGTTATCTTTATATCCCCCGCTTTTTCGAAGAAAAAAGGGGGGTTATTAATTTGGGTTTGTCCGTCTGTCTGCCTGTCCGTCTGTCTGTCACACTTCGTTTCCGCACAATAACTGCCACAAATGTGAACCGTTTTTTTTCAAACTTGGTAACAAGGTTAAATGCCTTAAGGGCTAGGCCAAGTTGATCCTCACTTTCTGCGGACTTTATTCGGTGGAGTTATGGCCCCTTATTTAACAAAAAATGTGGTTAGTTGCTGTTTCCGTGCAATAACTACCACAAATGAGAACCATTTTTCTTCAAACTTGGTAACAACGTTAAATGCGTTAAGAGTTGGGCCAAGTTCGATCATCCTCACTTTCGGCAGACTCTATTCGGTGGAGTTATGGCCCCTTATTTAACAAAAAATGTCGTTTGTTGCTGTTTCCGTGCAATAACTGCCACAAATGTGAACCGTTTTTTTTTTTCAAACTTGGTAACAAGGTTAAATGCCTTAAGGGCTAGGCCAAGTTCGATCCTCACTTTCGGCGGACTCCATTCGGTGGAGTTATGGTCCCTTATTTAACCAAAGATGTCGTTTGTTGCTGTTTCTGTGCAATAACTGCCACAAATGTGAACCGTTTTTTTTTTCAAACTTGGTAACAAGGTTAAATGCCTTAAAGGCTAGGCCAAGTTTGATCCTCACTTTCGACGGACTTTATTCGGTGGAGTTATGGCCCCTTAATTAACAAAAATGTCGTTTGTTGATGTTTCCGTGCAATAACTTCCACAAATGTGAACCGTTTTTTTTTCAAACTTGGTAACAATTTAGGCCAAGTTCGATCGTCACTTTCGGCGGATTTTATTCGGTGGAGTTATGGCCCCTTAATTAACAAAAAATGTCGTTTGTTGCTGTTTCCGTGCAATTACTGCCACAAATGTGAACCGTTTTTTTTCAAACTTGGTAACAACGTTAAATGCCTTAACAGATAGGCCAAGTTCGATCGTCACAATATTTCCTGCAAGAGGGGGATAAAAATGTCATGAATTTGCTTGTTGGCATTGTCGTAGTTGTCTTGACTTTTTTAGCTCACTTGAGCATGAGGTGCTGTTGTCAAGCTATTGTGATTACCGACCCTCTGAGGTATAACATCCATTGAAGTCTTCGTTGCTGAAACTACTTGACTTTTTGAAAATATTTATATAGGAATGTTCCTTTTGTATGGCCTTGTGCCTTAATGAGCTTTAAACCATTATGCTCAAATTCTTCTGCTCTGATGCCGAATAGGACAATACAACTTATTAAGGAACCTCTAAACCGTTGGTCAAATTACAAAGTAATTTCAGACGCATGTTCCTCCAAAATTCTACCAAATAATTCAAATTGTTTCAGTTTGTGTTATAAGATGGCTGGCTATCAGAGCTATCAATGTAATGTTATAAAAAAAATTGCTCCCGAACTACTGGCCCATTGGCCATTTCTTTTGAACCATGCCACTGGTTCAAGTTTAATTTAACTTACTTGAGTTGACAAAAATTATACAAAGTGTTCTGCTCTGTTGCACAATATGGCTGCCATAGCTAAAAGTAAGCTCATGTTAAGATCCTGTAGTGGCCCTCTACCAAAACTGTTCAATCGAAGGCGAATGCGATTTTGGTATGGGGTTGTCCGTCCGTATGTCCTTCCATCCGGAGCCATATTCAAGGCAAGGTTCATTTGGTTTGACAAAAACTATATAGAAATGTTAAGCACCATAATGAACTGTCATATACGGCAGGTTTCATAAAGATTGCCTAAAACACCTGAGTCATGTTTACTTGAACTTATATAATATATATTATTATAGATTACATGGAAAGGTAAATAACCCTTGGTTTCAAATCTTATTTAGTATAAAACTTGTTATCTCCTTGATATCGGTGTTTTTTGGTCAATGACATAGAGGGAATATCGTATATCAAATATTCATGAAAATACATTATGAACATTCATTTCTATTAAAACTCGGTAAAAAAACTAGGTCACCACCGTAACTAGGTCAAGATAAAAAAACATTTTGAACACTCCAAAATGTCTTACTTGTTATCATTTGTTCAAACAAATTCATCTGAACATTGAATTCCATCAAGTTAAGGTCAAGTTTGGAGATTTCTTTTAGGGATTGCACTACAAATAATATTTGATATGAAAGCTGGATGCTGCGACTTCAGAAAGTGTGTGAATGACAGAAATTGGCAAATAATAAATTTCTAGTGAAACATCTTGATTTGTTTCATGATACCGTAGTTCCTTATGTGACCTCTGCTAGCAATATTGAATGGATAAAGTCTGTCAGCAGGTGGCATACAATATATTTATACTTGCTTGTTTGATTTCAAGATAATTTAAAAACAATGTTCCTTAGTTGACTTTCTCTCAAAACATCCCATATTAATTTGTTGAAAGGACTGACGACCATGAAGCATCAGAGTTAGCAAATAATATTATATTTATATATTATTCTCATCTGAAATAGCTGGTTTGATTTGAAAAGAATGTGTGTTCTTGAAGTTGACCTTTACAGCAATTGTTCGGTCGTAAATAAGGCCACACTCTTGTCTCCAATTCTCCACAATGCAGATGTAACCTGAACTTTATCACCGTAATATATTTTTTTAAACTGTTTATATCTTAGCTAAAGATGTTGATATCTTATTTACATGCTCATGGAACCAATTAGATTAGGTATTGTACTAGTAAGTGAATACATCTGACAATTTGATTATGTTGTTGTTTTTCAGTCTTCACTATTTTGTATTCCCATACATGGAAAAAGGAGATTTGAGGAAGGCTATTGCAGATGATACGACAAGAATACAGGAAGAGAAAGTACACATGAATCTTATCAGACGAGTTAAAATACTTTATCAGATAGCATGTGCTATGCTATTTATTCACACGCCAGTGTATGATTTGAGGTGGGTATCAAACTAGTGTATATAATTACTGATATAGTATTAATAAGAAGTTTGACACCTTTAATAATAGTATTGCTGTTATATCATGGATATAGAAATAATGTATTAGGTATGCATAAACATGTATCTTGTCATATAAAATAAATAATTTCATGGTCAAATTAACTAAAAACTAACCTTGTTATAATGTTTTTTTAAGATCACCTGAGCTGAAGGCTCAAGGTGATCTATTCTGATCGCTCTCTTTCCGTCGCTCGTCGTTAACCTTTAGCTTTAAACATCATCTCCTCCTAAACCACAGGACCAATTTCAACCAAACTTCACAGGGATGTTTCTTTGCTGGTCTTCTTTCAAAATTGTTCACAGATTTAAATTACATGGAGAACTTTGTCTTTTTGCATATCCTAAAGGGGTTACAATTGCATGATCTTTTACAGAGTTATGACCCTTTTACTAATTAAATTATGGTGTAGGTCAAGGTGCTGTTTAGGGGGTATTTATCATCTTCAGTGATAGTTCTAGTTGTATCTGATACCTTTCTTTGCATTGTATGCTGAAGATGCTACATTGTAAGTATGACCTTATTTTTGGGGTAAAAAACATGACTTTTAGTAGATTTTGAGAATTGGCTTAGCATTTATATTTATACCCCCGATAAACGAAGTTTAGAGGGGTCATATAGGAATCGCCCTGTAGATTTTCGGTCGGTCGGTCAGTCAGTTGGTCCACTGCGATTTTCGTTGTCCGGAGCATAACTTTAAAACTAATTGTTGGAATTTAATAAAACTTCATACGATGATACAACACCTTGAGAGAAAGTGTGGTGTACAGGAACCATAACTCGACTTAACCTAATTACAGAGTAATTGCCCTTTGTTACTTTTTCTTGTCCAGAGAATTACTAAATAACTAATAGATGGAATATAATAATACTTCATACAATGGTAGAGCACAATGAGAGGAAGTGCAGTGTACAATAACCATAACTGTAATTTACATAATTACAGAGTTATTGCCCTGTGTTACTTTTTGTTGAGCGCAGAATAATTTCAGAACTTATGGATGGAATTCAATAAAACTTCATACTACGATACAACACATTGAGAGGAAGTGCAGTAAACAAGAACCATAACTCTATTTTAGCTAATTACATATTTATTGCCCTTTGTTATATTTTCTTGTTCGTAGAATAATTTCCATCGCCCTTTCTTACTTTTATCTTGTCCGGAGATTATCTTTAAAACTAGGTGGGGTTTCTTAATATTCCACTACCTTTCCTATCATGGCGATGTTCGGGGGTATTAATCACATTCAGTGATAGTTCTAGTTTTTGTTAGAATGATTTTAAATTGTGCACACACATTTAATATTTAAAGCACCTCAATGCATTACATTTTGATAGTTTGTGTGGAGCCTGCTTGCGGTGTCAATGGCGGTTCGGTGTATATACATGCATCCGTCCGTCAGTCTGTATGTCCGAACCTTGTCCGGCATGCATCATAGGATTTCCAAGACACTTGGCACACAAATTCACCATGACGAGGCAGCATGTCGCACATAAGAGTAAGGCCTGTACTTCGCAAGCCAATCACACACTGAGAGGTCAAAGGTCAAATGAGTACTGTTTAATAGAACTGTATATTGTCAGGCTCGCATATTTACCATGCATCATAGGATTTCCAAGAAACTTGGCACAAATTTTCACCATGATGAGGCAGCGTGTCAGGCACACCACCAAGACCTGTACCTTAGATGTTAATGTCATACGTCGAGGTCAAATGTCTGTTTGATAGGACTGTACCTTGTCCGGATTACATCTCAACCATGCATCCTAGGATTCCCAAGTTACAAGGCAGGCATGTTCACCATAATGAAGTGAATTGTCGCGCACAAGACCCAGGCCAGTACCTTAAAGGTCAAAGTCAACTTAGAGGTCAAAGGACAATGTAAGAAACCATGCATCGTTGCAATCCCAATTTACTTGGCGCACATGTTCACCATGATGAGGTGATGATAGCTGAAGTGAAAGTAAATTTTGCAACTAAAGGAGACTGTTATAACCCTTTCACACTTGTAGACGCGTTTGACGAATATGCAGCATACCGTTTTTGTCATAACTGTTCTTAAGTTAGATGGTGTGTCAGCTACCATTATATGTTTGGTAAACTTCACAATAGTATCTAAAAAGAAACTCACTTTCCTATAGTTTCCCATGTTTTTGTCCACTTCTGACAACACTTAATATTGTCTACATAATTAATGTCCACATTCCAAAAGTGGGATTAAAATACCAAAACGCAAACTATTATTCAAAAGATATTCAGTTTAAGGATTTATTATTTAAAGAGGATAAGTACATGTCTTTTTCAATACATATACCTTTCATACACAAAACATACTAAAAATAATGTATATTAAACTTAAGAATAATATAATATTCCACAAATAACAGTCTGTGTTGCAATTGCATGGAAAAGCATTATTTCTCTGACATACCTTTTGAGAGTGCTTGACATGTTTCATGTGGGCATTTAGATAATTATTAGTCATTTATAACAATTGCTGTTTAGCTTAATGTGTATGTCTTGATAAGAACAAGTGCTAGGGTTTCAAACTTGGATCAGTGTTGCATCTTATATCCTCCGTCATACTGAACGTTGACAATGCTGAGTGAAACTTTGTTTTGGTGGTTAAAACATGAATGTTGGTGTTTTTAGTGGATTTTGAAAAATTGGACATATCAACTTCATCTTGTGTTAGAACGACTTTAAATATTGCACCAATATTTAATAAATACACAATGTTATGTATAAGATAGATCTTTGCGTCATATGCTTTTTTAGCTCGACATTTTGAAGAAAAGGCAGGCTATCCTATTCGCCTTGGTGTCGACGATTGCGTTGGTGTCACATCTTTGTTAATTTCTTTCTACAACCATTTGAGATATTGCTTTGAAACTTACAATCTTTATTCGCTATCATTCCCTCTATCAATAGACAAGAGTACATACATGTAGCTCCGTCAAGAATCTTGTAAGAATTATGGCACTTTTTGGATTTAAGATTTCGATTAGTGTTGTGTACCACATCAATTGTTTTCAAGACCATTAGAGATATTCCATTGAAACTTACAATACTTGTTCACCACCATAAACTCCATCAACAGACAAGAGGACATAACCCTGTTAAGGTTTGTGTAAGAATAAGGGGCGGGGCCTAGTTCAATTTAGTATTTTGGTAAAGATTTTTCGCAACATCTCACTTTTTTTTCAAACTATTAGAGAATATTCTTTAGAAACTTACAATGCAAAATCGCCATCGTTACCCTCATCATCAGACAAGAGTTGAAAATTCTGTCAGGGTTTCTAGGTAAAATCCAATCATAGACTTAAACCTTTTGGATAATACTATGAAATTTGGAATACTTTTTTACCATCATGACCCCTATCTGTAGATAAGAAAAGGTAACTCTTTCAAGATTTTCTTTTTCCCCTTACTGCAAAAAAGTATTGTTTTATTGTTAAGGGCAAAAAAAGCAAGCGCGCTTTCTAACAGAGAGCTCTTATCTTTTAAATTCTTGTTTTTTGGACTAAATCATTTTGAAGAGTGCGTTGAGTTAAATGGGAAAAGTTTTACTTTCTTTTCTAAAAAAAAGCAAATGCTAGGGCTTTGAAAATTGGATCATAATTACACATTATTTGCTGTTAATGATGACTGTACCCTTTTAACTTTGTAAAACAGACATGAATTTTGTTGAATTTTGATAATTTGACATTTCTTTCTTGTACACTGTTTTGTCTGTCATTGACACTTTTATTGATACAAGAAGGCGAGACATATAATTTCGCGTATTTCTTGTTAAATATTTAATCTAATTATGTGTAATTCTTGTTAGAAATTTAATATTTAACGCGTAATTGTTGTTGTATTTTAACAACAATCACGAGAAGGCTGCTTTTATGCTCAGTTAATCACAACGGGTGAACTATTGCGATCACTCAACATCCGTAGTCGGCTGTCGACGTTTGTCTGTCCGTCTGTTTACATTTTCCTACAAAGACCCCCTCCTCAATCATTGGACCAAATTCAAAATAATTTCTCGTCTCTCAGGTGATCCTCTTTCAAAATGTTCAAAGAACTTGCCTCAGATAGAAAAAGAGTGTCAGACTTTGAAAAATATATTTCATGAATGCTAATTGTGTGATTCTCTACCAAGATTGATCACATTTGATTAATCCGTTTAACTATATTGCCACAAGGTGCCGAGGCTTTCTTTTATATGGGTGATTATAGTGTATCCAAAAACAATTGATGAATATGAACAAAATCCGCACAAATGTTTCTTGGGTGATCCTTTTCCAAATATGGTGAAATAATTCCGATCCCATGAACAGGAGGCGGGGCTTGTTTTCCTTATTTGTGTTAAAAGTGAACACTAACAAATCTGTTCGTTGACATGCAATTTGAAAACGTTTTGGCACAATTGCTCCTTTGGTTGAACCCCTGCTAAGATTTTTCAAATTATTTCGATCCTTTGAAAAACATGGCCGCCAGTGACAGGGGCTTATTGTTCTATATATGCTTTTATTGAAAACTTAAAAAATCCCAAAACTTCTTGTCCGATTTGAAAAATAATTTGGGACTAAGATTCCTTGATTCCTCAACGAGATTTTTGACATTATTTGATCCATTTGAATGACATGGCCGCAAGGGGGCGGTGCTTATTTTTTCTTGTATGTTTATATAAAAAAAGCTTTAAAAAGCTTTTGACACCACATATAGGCCCCATTTAGAAATATGTTCACATAATGGTTTGTATCCAATGCTCAAAAGCTAGGAATATATGACCAATTTACAACATCTGTTAAACGAATAGCCAAGTTGAAAATTAATTGCGAACAGCAATTGCTTACACGGTTATCTACGAACGTTGTATGGACCATTCTGCTCCGCTGACAAATACTACAGACAGGGGAAATTTGTTTTAACATCATTTAACATTGGCCCAATTTGAAAGAAATATTCTTTTGTCGATTCCTTGGCAGAAGTGCTCAACCTATTCTTCGTTGTTTTAAATAATAAATGTATAGATTCATCAAACAGAGGGGACAACATCGGACACATCATTCTGCTTACTGCACAATATGACCAGCAGAGCTACACAATAAATGGTTGAAGCATCACCTCCTCAAACTGTTTCGCTCCTTTTAAATGTGGCTTGCCGGTCCAGTTGTTAGAATCGTAGCTCTTTATAATGAATTGGAAAGAGAAGTGGCTGTTAATTAGTATACTTACATTTTAAATATGTTGATACAATTTTTCTCTGTGTTGAATACATTGAAATACGTGGAGTATTTTATTCAGTTTTGTATTTCAGAAATGAAATGTTTCACGGAGACATAACAAGCAGAAATATTGTTCTTGATGAAAATGATAATCCTCGCCTTCTTGTTACATCACATAAACAATTATCCCCAGAGACTGACTATCAAGACTTTGGTATCTGTAAGTTGGTTTAATTTCATATTACTGTTACACCGCCTAAACATACATCGTATGTAACCGTTTCAAACACGCGGACGCATTTGGGCAGACAACTTTTGAAAACATGGACAATAAAAGAAATTGCTCTCTTTTTTGTCATATCATTTAAAGGCCATAGCTCCAGTTAGATACATTTACATACAAATCATAATAGCAGAATCCAAACATCTTTTCAACAATTTAAGGCATTAGATATGCTTTATTAACAGCAATGTGTCCATGCGTGTTAATTGAAATATAGCTACTGCAGATTATACGCCCATTTAAAACTGGTTAAATGCAGACTATGCGAGGGTAATAAATCACGTTAATGGCAGTTCTATGAATAATTTGGGTTGAAACCTTATTGTATTATTGAAATGTATGTATGTTCCATTTTCAGTGATTTTAGAAATGCTCGCTGGTTCAACAGATGTCGATTGGAAATTCAAAAAAGAACCACTTAGAATAGACCCCTTCAAACGGCAATTTCACCAATGTTTCGAGGTGAATGATATTTTTTTAGAAAAGTAAATTTATTATTAATACCAAGTAGTATAAAGGGCTGACTGTAGATTTCATTTGGACATGTAATCACCGATTTCGAAAGTCGAGCAAGAACACTTTACAATTGCATGGTGCTATGTCCATATATTGAATGATAAAGGAATTGAGCGAATACTGATAAAGTAAAATTTGACACAAACTTGTTTTTTAATTATGCACATCTGCTATCTTGATAGTTCCTGGTTAGCTCACCTACTGGTTTACAATGGATTTTAGTCGTCATTAGCTCGACTATTCGAAGAATATGAGAGCTATACTAGTCACCCTGGCGTCGGCATCGGCGTCGCCGTCGCCGTCCACGTCACACCTTGGTTAAGGTTTTGCATGCAAGTACTTAAATACCTCATGTATTGCATTGAAACTTTCTACAACCCTATCAAACTATCACACCTATGTAGATTATCAAGTTAGATAACTCTATCCTGCATTTTATGCAAGTTATGACCCTTATTTACTTAGAAATTCTGATTAAAGTTTTGCGTGCAACTAAAGTAAGAGTCCATTTCTCAGTATTTAATTGATGCATTGCATTGAAACTTTATACAACTCTACCCAACTATCACACCTGTGTAGATTATTAAGTTAGATAACTCTATCCTGCATTTTATGCAAGTTATGGCCCTTTGTTTTACTTAGAAATTCTGGTTAAAGTTTTGCTTGCAACTAAATTAACAGTCCATATCTCAGTATTTACTTGTTGCATTGCATTGAAACTTTGAACAACCCTACCCAACTATCACACCTGTGTAGATTATTAGATAATTCTATCCTGCATTTTATGCAAGTTATGGCCCTTTTTAGAACACCAAGAGCCAAAGGCTGATGAAGTTTTGGCCGTCGTTTGTCGTCCGTCGTTAACATTTTATGATTTAGATCATCTTCTCCTTAACCACATGACCAATTTCAACCAAACTTCACAGGAATGTTCCTTTGATGGACTTCTTTCAAAATTGTTCAAAGATTAAATTCCATTGAGAACTTTGGTTGCTGCGGCATCAGAAAAAGGGAAAATTGCCAAATCTTAAAAAAAGTACTGGCCCGATTTGAACAAATGTTACTTGGGGTACCCTCTATCAAGATTGTTCAAATATTTCCGATCTGTTGAAAAACATGGCCGCCAGCGGGCGGATCTTATTTTCCTTATATGTGCATTGTTAAAACTTTAAAAATCTTCTTGTCCAAAAGTACTGGCCCGATTTGAAAACTATTTTGCATAAATGTTCCTTGGGGCACCCTTTTCAAATATTTCCGATCAGTTGAAAAACATGGCCGTCAGGGGGTGGAGCTTGTTTTCCTTATATGTGCATTGTTAAAACTTTAAAAATCTTCTTGTCTAAAAGTACTGGACCGCTTTGAAAATTATTTTTCACAAATATTCCTTGGGGCACCCTCTACCAAAATTGTTCAAATATTTCCGATCCGTTGAAAAACATAGCCACCAGGGGGTGGAGGTTGTTTTCCTTATATGCGCATTGTTAAAACTTTAAAAATCTTCTTGTCCGAAAGAACTGGCCCGATTTGAAAATTATTTTGCACAAATGTTCCTTGGGGCACCCTCTACCAAGATTGTTCAAATATGTCCGATCCGTTGAAAAACATGGCCGCAAGGGTTGCTGCGGCATCAGAAAGGGGGAAAAATGTCCAAACTAAAATATAAATCTTTTCCTCTGAATCTGCATGTCAGATTCCAATATAGTTTGGTAGAAATGTTCCTTGGGTGAGTTTCTACAAGATTGTTCAAGGCATACTGTTTGGTTGAAAAACATGGCATTCAGGAGGCATCAGAAAAGGGGCAAAATGACAAAATTTTGAAATTACATTTTTAGCTCGACTTTTGAAAACGAGAGATATTGTAATGACCCTGGTGTGGTCGTCGGTGGCTGCGTGGTCGTCTGGTTAAGGTTTTTTGTTAAGCTCGGCTTTTTTTCTGTTTTCTATCAGTCGAGCGTCTGTCCCGTACGCGGTGCTCTTGTTTTAAGTTCTTGTCTGATATTAAGGAAATTGAATAGGAATCCTACTTCAGTGATCCTCTACTTAATTTGTTCAAGCCGTATTGATTGGTTACAAAATCATAGCAACACCGCGTCATCACAAAAGGGCTAAATTGAACTTTTAGCTACAAATGACAACTCCTACCATTCCACTCGACCGATTTCAACATTACTTCACAGGAATGTTCCTTCGATGGTCCTCTTTCAAAATGGTTCAAAGACTTGCATTCTGTGTAAAACTTTTGTTGCTGCGGCATCAGAAATTGAGAAAAATACCCAAACTTTAACAACTCTATCTCCATAATCAGTTTGTCAGATTCAAAGATAATTTGGCAGAAATGTTCTTTGGGTGACTCTACAAAAACTGTTCAAGCCATATTGATTTTGTTGACAAACAGGGCAGCAAAGCGGCATCAGGAAAGGTGCAAAATGACAAAACTTCCATTCTTATTAAAGTTCTTGTTAGATTTCATGATACAAATGGCTTTTACTGATAAACTATTTCTTTAACTGAGTGTCCACTCCTTGCAGTTTCGTTTGAACTCCTGATCAGATTTTCACAGATATTTGCAGTTAAATATTTGCTTCTAATTTGTTATCATTCAGGTGATCGATTTAGGGCCATCTTGGCCCTCTTGTTCACTTAGAAATTCTGGTTAAAGTTTTGCGTGCAACTACATTAAGAGACCATCTCTTAGTAACTACTTGAGGCATTGCATTGAAACATTATACAACCCTTTCCAACTATCACACCTATGTAAACAATCAAGTATGATAACTCTTTCCAGTATATTTTGCAATTTATGGCCCTTCTTTAACTAGAGATTTGGTTAAAGTTTTGCATGCAACTTCATTAAGAGTCGATATCCTAGTATTTATACCTATGTAAGCAATCAAGTACAATAACTCTATCTAGCATTTTATGCAAGTTATGGCCCTTTTCGGACTTAGAAATTCTGGTTAAAGTTTTGCAACTACATTTAGAGAGTAATCTCAGTAACAACTGAAGCATTGTATTGAAACTTTATACAACCTTTCCCAATTTCATAACTATGAACACAAACAATTAAGATAACTCTTACTTAAAAATTATGGTAAAACGTTTGCGTGCAACTACATTAAGGTGGAATCATACCTTTGAAATAACGTCGTTTTTGACGTCAAAACGTACGTTTTTGCGACAATTACAGTGTTGTTAAAGAAATCACCATTACGTCCTTATTTCAATTTGGATTCGGATAAAATTAACTTTAAACTAAAGAGAATGAAATAACCTATGTGGTGATATCAATTCCATACATTTGTCATGACAATTAACGTAACATAAGGTGACTTAAAATAGAAATTTCGCTAGAATATTTTAACAGTAATTTGATTATTTCTAATTTATTTAAAATTCGCCCGAGAGATTTCTTCTAAAATAAAATATAACATAGAACACCTATTCATCTACCATTTGCTAAACTTTCAAGCAAATCTATCGTGTCGATTTTTAATAAATCACAATGTCGTTAAACCTCTTGTGTGCGTCGTAACGTTCACTGCGGAATTAAACATTGAGACGCATCCAGGGTAATTAAAATGAATACTTATTTTTTCCTTATAATTATCAATTTCATTCTAAATTTAAGCTATCCCCTAAATAATAATGGTAGGTAGTATACATGTGTTTCTATTTAAAGAATTCAAGTAATTACGGTCGTAAATAATTTGTCAAAAAAACAACAAAATAATATTTGGAATTGTCATATGTATAAACTGACTCGTTAACTTTCCTGTTCAACTGTTGTTCTATATATGAAATATAATTATCACAAATATTGTATGTCACCCTTGTTTTTTTGTATCGTTTTTGTGATAACAGTATACAAATGTTGTTCTCAATATGCATTTTTGAGAATTTCGAAGTCTATACCTGTCATGCAAAGCTTTCTTGGTATTCTATCCGTGATAATGTAGTTGTCGTTTGCGGCAAGTTTTTGATTAAATTGCAATTTGTGTTTACACAGCTGCGCAGTTATGTGTGATTAAAGGAATGACCATTACTATCTCATCTTATATTAACATCGATTTGAGGCGAATAATATAAACTCCGCCATGATATATAGTTCACAATTTTTCCTTAAATAATGTTAAAGCAAAACTTGGTTTATTTAACGAACTCGCTGACTAATAATACAGTTATTACGTCTAATTTACTAACAACAAAATGCCCTAGATATTTTTTTATAAAGAAATCATTATAATTCAAAACACCATTATTTCTCCAATTTACTCAAATTTGTTGGAAATATATCGGGCGGACTTTTAGTAAAACGCTATGCCGTAATACTGCTGACGTGCGCCGGTACGCGCATTGTGGAACTGAACATTAAACACAGCCACCCACCCATTCTTCTATCTTTCTTTTTTTACTCCATAAGTCCCAGTTATTTTAAAACTACCGGTACTTTGTTTTGTCTTGAGAATTGTTTTTTACCCTTAACCCAAATTTCAATACAAACTATAGGGTTGATTTTAAGTAAATCACAATGCCATAAAACCGTAGAAGATCGCACTATTGGTCACATGTTCGTATCTAATTACTTGTGTTGTCGATACACTTACAATTATAAAACAAAATGTATCATTACCCGATTATAAACTGTCTACAATTTCTAGACACCTTTGCAATGACATCAAAGACTCACTACGTAGTGCAGACAACGATGTGATAGCACTCCACGGGATATGTATGTAGACAATAATAGTGGGTTATTTACCCAAACTATACAGGAAAATAGTGTCAAAAAACACCTGTATTCAAACAGCTCTAGGTTGAACTGCGGAGCTGTGTGAATACAATCAAGTCAAAACTTTCATAAAATCTTGTACATAAGGTTTTCCAAAGGGAAGAAACTCAGATAGTTCTTCTCGATGTTTTATCATATAAAGTGTTTCCTTATATAAAAAAGCATGATCACGGATGGAATAGATAGAAAGCTTTGCATGACAGTGATAATCTTTTAATTTCTGAAACTTGCCTTTTGCCTGATTAAGAGAAACTCATTCTGTATTTACTGTTATCTGAAGATACATTACAAAATACCTAGAGTTACAAATAAGAAAGTAATAATAAAATATATTAACAAGTTCTTCCATGATAATTCTGACGATGCTCTTGTTTGAAGAATTTCGTATCCGAAATGTTGGGTTATGTAAAATCATGAAACTTAATGTTATATCGAATTACTATTTGATGTACCCGTATCATTGTGTTTATGTAAATGTATGCACATGTATGTAAATGACGAATTACATGTATTCGAACAGGGTGAGTGTAATACACTCACCCTGATTCGAATAAGTGAAATAAAATCTATCTATAAGAACTGCGAGCGACGGTTTGAGACTAATACTAATACTAATACATGGAATGTGAAAAAATGATTTAACAGATAAACAGCGAAATAGACAAGTCAGTTTATATAAAACATATTTAATATTTAAAGGAGTATAACAGATACAATTTACCACTTTCGTAAAAGAATAAAATTGATTATTTTTATGAAAAATCGGGAGTTCATTTTAATAACCCTGGGTACGTTTCAATTTAAATTCCGCAGTGTACGGTTTTTCGCGTGACAGAGCTTTAACGTCATTGCGATTTACTAAAGATCTGCACGATAGATTATCTTGAAAATTTGGTAAATGGTAGACAAAAGGTTGTTCTAAATTATATAAGTTTTTAAAAAAAATCTCTTGGGCGAATTTTTATAAATTTGAAATAACCGAAAAACTGTTAAAATATTTTAGCGAAAGTTTCATTTTTACTCCCCTTGTGTTACGTTAATTGTCTTGGCAGTTGTATGAAAATTACATCAATACGTAGGTAATTTTATCCTCATCAGTCTGGTGGAAACTTTTTCCAAATACCACTTCAAACGAGAAAGTCATGATGATTTCTTTAACAACACTGTCATTGTCGCAAAAAACGTACTTTTTGACGTCAAAACGACGTTATTTCAAAGGTATGATTCCACCTTAAGTGTCCATATCTTGTTAACTACTTGATGCATTCCATTGAAACGTGATACAACCCTTCCTAACCATCACACCTATGACAATAATCAAGTTAAATAACTCTATCCTGCATATAATGCAAATTATCACCCTTTAAGAAATTGTAGTTAAATGTTTTGCATGCAACTACATTAGAGTCCATTATCTCAGAAACTTAAATAAGCGGTGGAATAGTCGGGCGCGCTGTCCTCCGACAGCTCTTGTTTTGTTATGCAATTAACACATAAACATGTCATATCAAAATCAAATGAAGGTCTCTGCTTAGCAATGAGAAATAAAGTTCAATTCTAATATCAAATCAGAACAAAAATCCTGCGTATTCTACATTTTCTGCGGCTTGATGTAAATAAAATATTGTTAGCAACAACGTAAAGAATCATGCTAACACACTAATCATTTTCTAATGGGATTTCACAAAGCATAGAGTAAACATTAAATGCAATGCTTTTGATTTTTGCTTAAAACCCAACATTTTGAAGTTGTTGGTTGGAAAGATGACTAAGGACGTCTGTACCACTGATTTTTGGAATTCATGATAAAGAATAGATGGATGTATTAGTTGATTGACTGTTTGGTCGAGGAATAGTGGGTAGGTTAGTCAAAGTAGGCTGCTTGACTACCAGGCCCTCACACAACTCCAAAAACCAGTTGTATTTAGTTTTTATATACACACACACTGAATTTCATTTGTCTTTTGGTTACTGTACTGATTAATTAACTAATTGATTAGCTAATTGACTAGCGGTGCAGATATATCATACTAGGTGTATTTACCCCAAACCCGCTCGCTTAAAGGTATAAATTAATGACATCACATTAATTACCAATCTTACTCGCATGAAATCAACTCTTACGATTCTCATGTTTTAAAATGATCCAGAACGAAGTGTGAGAAGATCTTACGAAATCGTGCGATATTCACGCTACACCGGTTACAGTAGCTCCGCCCAAGCACCGCCTAATCATTTCTACGGCAGTTCACATCTGTATATACAAAGTGCGACAAATTCGTAAAGACTTACGCTGTAACAAATAAAAATAGGTCATGTCTAAGTTTATATAATTTAAATCATGCAAATTGTTTATATCAACCGTTATTTACATTCAATGTTTTGATTCCTTTTTGGTATATATTTAATCACTGGGACATGACTAACTGTAAAAATAATTTTTGAACAGCATCGAAAATCTGCTTCATCTCGATTCACAGACATGTACATGTATTTTCATAAATCCGTTAGTTGACAGCGCTGAAATACATTTTTCATTTTCAATTCTGTTATTCATATATTTAACTGCAGATTTCTTTGTACTTCTTTCTATAGAGTCAAATCAAATTCATTGACATTTGTTATTTTAGTGACAGATTATTTAGCGGTACGATACTGTAACCATGGATAAACTAGAACCAGTACATTCATTTTTAGCGAATATTCTACAGATGCATGTTTTTGTGCTTTCATTGACATTATTATTATATACAATCTACGAATAGCAAGACATCTCCCTGAACCCGAAATGGTGTTCAGTAATGGAGAGCTACGGAAGAAAGAGATATTTGAGGTAGTTCATTGCCGATATTGTAATAATACTAAAGAAATAGGGACTTGATGCCAGCCTAGATTTCGGAATTCGCATGGGCTCTAAATTAGTGCCCCTTGCTAAACATCGTCAATAAAAAAGTACAGGCCAGTGCCTGTATTTTCATCAACCCGTCTAAATTCGATTAAAAATGTGCTATATTAAGAAAATTGCAAAGATGAATTTTCAATGGGGTTGAAATCTTAAGAGTTAATTAACATATCTTGTTCTGAACTGAAGCTGACAGTTTGAAAAGCAGATTATAATTGAATGTACCTATCTCACAATAATGTATGTTACATTGTATAATTGTATACAATTATATGATATTATCACAAAACAATCTTTAATAATAAGTTACACACGTTCCTATTACATAAACACATGCTTATATACATCATATAATAGTCTGGTGAAACAGCATTTTTATGTCAAAGTTATAGTTTGATGTACATAAAGTGTTGTTATAGAATGAAAATAATCCTGTTTGATTCATCATAACTTAGTCCCTTTCCTTTAAAGATATTGGAAAGATTTAACATGTTTAAACACTTTACAACACACAACTAATATGTTTACTTCGAAAACGTCTAAGAAAAGCATTGAAGACATCTCTTTAAATCAAATAATGTTTTGTAATAGAGTTATAAACATTTTAATTTTTCATGAGAAGCAATTTTCCATGTACCACATTTCTCGAAAGTGGACTGCTGTAAATACGTAAAAATGTGTCTGCATGTGTGAGCGGTTGAATAATATGTGTAGTCAACGAGTCAGTTTGTTATGTTCTACAAAGCAATGTAGTCACTAGTCACTGCAAAGATACTGAATTCTAGGAAAATCACCTCATAGATAGTGCGAGCTGTTGCTTGGATAAAAATACTAACACATTTGAATGGTGTCAGGCAAATTGGAGTTGTGTACGTTACTTCCCAATAGGATGGGTAATGGCAGTAACATGTATTTGATACTACACAACAAATATTATCTCATAAATCAACATTAGTTCTATTTTTCTCAAAAACAGACTCTGTATCTGAGTATTCCCTTCCTCATCATTTTCTATATCCTTTAAATTTATTGTAATTACCTCTATGAATCAAATAAAAAAAATGTTAAAAATAAATTGGTTTCAATTGTGTGGTAATGACAAAAAAACAGTTAATATTCTTAATATATCTAAACAATGAAAATATAATTATGTTTTAGTCTTTTTCAATTAAAACATGTGTCTTCTGTGGAGAATGTATGGGGGTACTGTACATGAGTAGGTGTATTCGACACCATTATGTTATCAGAAAAACAACTAGGTTCCTTATAATAATGATGTCTGAAATATTATTGCAAAGGGTGTTTAATCCCATCAAGAAACTTTTTTATAGAAAAATAAGCTGATTTACACTATACATTGATTCTAAATTTAGATGTTCTTAAGACACATTTACTTTAGCATGAGGCATTCAAGTAAAATTGGGGATCAACCAGAGTTGAAATGTTGTCCAAAATGAAAGGGATAAACGAAATACTGTTATTAAAGTTCAAATAAAGAAAACCAGCAGCTATTCATAGTAAGCAATGAGGGTTTCATTTATCTTTTCTGTAAGTCCACATACCATCCATATTAAAAACCAACTGCTGTTTAGGAAATGAACTGACTAAAGGTCAAAGTTATCGTGACAAATATTTGTGTGATTTTATTCTTTTTCCATTCGCATTTTACGTGAAAAATTAAATTTGAAAGTAAACTATTTCTCGAATCACGATTTCTTTTCTTCATAGTAGCATAGTAAATAGGAGGACATTATACTAAACAGGATATACATTTATTATAATTTACACAACGCAAATGGAGGAGGGAAATGAAACATTGAGATGCAAGTGATGTGAAATCACGATATCTTACTATATCTTCATTTATCTTTTCTGTAAGTTTACATGGCATCCATGACAAAAACAAACTGCTTTTTATGAAATGAGTTGACTAGAGGGCAAATTATCATGACACAGATATTTCTTTGATATTATTCTTTTCTTGTTTGCATTTTGTTTGAAAACATATGGAAACATATGGATGTTAACTTCAAATATGTCAATGATATATATATTTATCATAATTTAAACAACGCAAATGGAAAGAGAAATGAAACATTGAGATGCAAGGGATGTGAAATCACGATATATTGATATATGCATTTTATAATAAACTACAGAAAATTGTTCTGGTTTTAATGCTCCCCGATTTGTTCTGTTCATCCGTCCGGCTGTCTGTTCTTTTTATTCTGTCCATTTCTCACTTAGTATCGACTTGAAATCAATGAAACTTTATTGAAAGATTCACTAACAACAGGAGATGTGTATATTATCAAGATGTATCGGTTCTTTGAGTTATTGCTTAGAAACCTATGTCCACTACATACTTGGGGCCATATATCTTGCTATAAATACTATATTATAGCACCCTTCCTGTATTCTCGCTATACTTCGGGGAGCATTCATCTGTTTCACCGATATCGTGTTCTTGATCATGCATGAACCAGTCTCGGTGCGTTACAACATCTACAAACAGACTTAATTGCGATCCATTTTAAACAAATTGAACAATACCACTAAATCAAATCTTAGGGAATCCAAAGAGTTGACTAAATATTTAGACTTAGATTTAGTCAATAATCTAAATTCAAAGCTTTGGTGAATATGGGTCCTGGTTTCAAAGTGATTTGGCTTGGATGAACTTCTTCCAATATTGTTCAAATTATTCTGATCCTTGAAAATTATTACCGTCAGTTAGTGGGGTTGTTTTTCCTTATATGTATATACTATATAATAGCAAGTGAAAAACTTCATAACCTTCTTGTACAAAAATACTGACATGATATGAAAATGATTTGACACATTTGTTCCTTGGGTGTCTCGCTACCACAATATTTTAAATTCTTGCGATCATTTACAAACATGGCCTCATGGAGGTGGGGTTTGTTTTCCTTTAAAAATCGTCTTGTTCAAAAGTACTGACTGGATTTGTTAAATAATTTGTTATATGTTCCTTCTTCGACCCTCTACTTAATTTGTTCAATTTATAACGGTCTGTTGAAATAACATGGCTGCCAAGGCCGAAGATCGTTTTGCTTATATATGTTTAGATTGAAAACGTTGAAACTATTTATGTTCTATGTAATCAGATAAGCGATACAGAACCACACTGGCCCCCTTAGTTATATGCTCAACATTTACATTAAAATCAAGTGCTGAAGAACTTACACCTGTTTGTTTTTGTTAAAGAGCGTAGCCTACAGAAACCCTTTTTTGCTAAAATGTAAAAGAGCGTTATATCAGTATATATGCTGTCTAGGGTGGCGGAAACCTTCATAAGGTCTTATAATGTTATTGTTAGACTAATGATTATTTCAGTGGGTGGGATATTTTAGCACGAACAAGGGATATCTAAATAGAAGTATTATTTCTATCTCAAGCAAGGTCATGCTTATATTAATCTGGCATAATAAGATGCAATGGTCCCTTTTCCAACATCCGCCTCATTGAGCCTGTATTGTTTAATATGCTTATACTGATTGTACAAGTTCCGGAAGAACATAAAAAGCACACTGAATTAATTTTCTAAATTGTCTCTTATTATGTTAGTGCTACATCATGTTGAATTCAGAACATCAAATCAAGTTCAGTAGAAAACTGAAATTAGAAAAATAAGCATTCCTGATTCAACGCCCAAAAGTCAAAGACAACCAGTTGCTATTGAGTCATTCATCTAAATGGTGTCAAAGCAACTGGATATAAACGCAGTTATGAGAGAAAATATACTACAGCCTAAGTCATTAACTATCACGAAGCTACATGGAAAAACATAGTATTTATCGAAACCCGATGTGACGAATCGTTCTCCTGAACGGTAGCGAACATAACCGGGTGTGATCACATTTAAGCTAAAAAAATCTCTAAAACATTGAAATATGTCAAATAATGCATCTCATATTGTAGATTGATCATAAAAAACTTACTCTATGGGGGTCAATGACTCGAGCAAAGCTCTAGAATGTGTTTATCACCAGGCGATGTATAACAAAAGGCAACCAAACGTAATAAAAAGTAAATGGCGAAATTCAAGGGCGATATCTTGTTTCAAATCTCCTTAAGTATTACTGAGATATATATCATATTAAGCGAGTATTACAGCAACTTATATAGAAAATATGTTATGTCTTACAGGCATGACACTACTTGTTTACAGTTTGAAAGGAAAGATATTGTTTTACGTCTCTGCAGATACGTTTGGTTTTCCTTATTTTCTCCCTTAGCATTTTCCAAACTTATCAGTTATTTGGAAAACTTGCTCACCTTGATAAAACAATGTGTATTTACTCGACCGATTACTATCACTCAATTTTAAAGTTCACAACTAAAAGTCAGATATTATCTGAGGCTGTTTTTGGCCTGGGGCTTTAGCCCCTGGTCATAGTAGTAATACCATTTTTTTCGGAGTGTTAGCACCAAACAACGCAGGAAACTGCGCCAGAAAAAATAGTTCATCATGGATTCAACAAAACTGCATTTAAATGGTTAGAATCTCCCCCATAAATATCATTTTAATGTTGTTGGAACATCAGTGAAAAACTTAAGGCGTTTGTAACCCAATATAAGTTTAAGAAATGCTTTTGAAATTAATGTGCCCAGAGGTCAAATATGGTCGCTTGTTAACATTATTAACATTCGCGAAGAGGAACCGAAAAAAATAAAGAAGTCATGTGAAGTCATGGGGACCGTAGGGCCCGTGCGTTTAAAAACTAATGGTAAACAAAGAAAAAGCGTGGCAATTGTAGTGGCGGATTTAGCGGGGGCCCATAGGGCCCGTTCCCGACTCCCCCCACCTAACGAAAAAAGTCACGTGAACTATACAGTGGCGGATTAACCGGGGGAGCCGTAGGGCCCGACTGTGTCGAAAAATATAATCTTCCAGCAGCCCCCAGGCCGTCAGCACTGCAGTGCTTTTATTACTCAACTAGGCATATAGTGCTGACGCCTATTAATCTGCCTTAACCATTCATCCGTCAATCAACAACAATTATCTTGTGAATACTCTAGGTGCCAGAGTTGTCATCCAATCTTCAGAAAACCTACTCTGATTATCTTTCCTGGTGAGACATCGGATAAGTTAAAATATCTGAACATGTAGTTAAGTATGTTTGAAACTGTGTTGACAATATGAAATTATTGATGAGCAATTTCTCAAAGACATTCAATATTTTTTAAATGACGTTAGCTGTCAGATGTCTGAGAAAATGCAGGAAATCAGAAGCGAATAGTCAATCAAAAAATGCTTTTCGTTAGATATAGAATGAAAGATATGAAACTTTACTATTACATTTTAGAAAGTATGGGACGTCGAAAAAGGTGTGTATGCCACGTTATTCCTTTTGGCAAATAACTGTTTGAGAAAGACGACAATTAACGCCTCATCGATTACAAAGAAACTGTATGTAAGTAGATGTGTGTCAGTTAATATTCGTCTGAGGTCAGATAATGATCGATTTCAGAATAGCGACATTTCATGAAAAGCTTTATCAAAATTTAAACATGAATAATGAATTGGTTAAGTTTAAATTTATAAGGTTTACATGGATTTCCAATAAACATGACTTAAGCAAAATGTTTGAAAATATACTGGCCTAAAGGACTAATCATTCAAATTTACTAGCCTTATTGACAATAAATACACAGAAACTAGCCAATCTATCATTAATGTAAGGAAGAGATATGTGGAAACAAATTACTTTTTTTTTTTATACACACAGGATATTATTGATGAATTCAATCAGGAATGGAAAACTGAAGCCCCGGGAAAAGATAAAAAGTGCTCTTTGTGCATGCTGAACCCAGTTGGTATGTATCTGAATTTTATTTTGCATAAAACAGAATAGTCTTTAAAACTGGAAATTGACATGAATTTGATATCAGTTTAAGAAAGGTTTTTTACCGGATGGAAACATTGATTAAAGTGTACCCTTCTGTCCTTTGTCAACAATTGGCGTGTTATCTATTATCGTTTCATCAAATCTTCATGAGCCCTATTCAGTTTGTTTATTTGTATATTAACTTCGCCAATGTCTAATATGGTTCATTTTTAGTCAGAAACGAAGTTACTAGGCTAATTTTAAACAGCTTGTTAACACTTTGAATTCACATTCTTAACTTGATCAAGTTGAAACCTATTCAGAACGTTTATCTTGATTATATCTACGATACGTTTGAATAATATCGGGTTATTTTAGGTCAAACACCAGGTAACTATGTAAAATTTGAGGAAGATTTTGTGAACATAATTTTGACTCTAAAAATATAACATTTTATCAGATTTTTGTATTGATTATATCAGGCTTATATTTTAATTTGGGTCATATCGTGTCAACGTCTCAGTCAGTAGGCAAATTTAAAATAGTATAATATTAATAATATCTAGAGCAAGGTCAAAAATTAATCATGTCAGGTCAGAAACTAGGTCACAATGCAACATTTAAGAAAATGATTAAGGACACTCTTGAGGTGGCATTTTTTAATTGAGCATGTTGAATCTTTACAAGAATGATTGTCTTGTTAATGTCTTGGCTTAAGCAAAAAACAAGGTCATTGTGTCAAATTTAACTACGATCTCGTGAGTTCTCTAGTGAATGCATTTTGGTATTGAGCATGTTGAAACTTTGTAAGAATGTTTTCTTGGTGACTTCTCAGCTATGGTATATTTTGGTCATATTATGTCAAAACTAGGTCATTAGGCAATTAATAAAACAAATCATACCTTTATAATAAAAACACATTGATAACCATGAAAAATGAACTATATCTGTTGAACTATATATATCCGTCATTTAAAAAACAAAAACAACACAAGTGTAAACTAAATGTAATATATATGTACATGTATGTTTGCAATTTTTACCAAAACAAACATCACCATGGAAAGTATAATGGATCCATCTACACTTATTTCATTTTGAGTATTCCGCAGCTTGTCTTTTGGACAAGCGTAGTCTAAATGACACTGAACAAGGTATTAAACCAGGTGTTACTTAGTATATTCTTTTAGAAAGTCGCTCGTCATTAAGGACATAATTGTTTCCCTCGCATTTGGATGTTTATTCATTGAACGGGCCATGGAATCACATTCTAAAGACTGGTCTAAGGTTACACCTAAATATTTTACCCAGAAAGTTGAATTAATTACACAACAAGTTGCATGTACTGTTTCAGTTAGTACTTGATCACAATTTGGCTTAGAACCGAATACCATTGACTAAGTTTTTCCCAAATATCATAGTAAATTATCGAATAGCCAATGACTTTTAGAACCAAAATTGTCTGCCAGTTTTATTTCAATTAAAATTGCAAAGACACCCCCACATGTTCGAACACAAGTTTCATTTCACCGTAAGTTTTCAAACAATTTTGTTTCGCAAGGAACAGTCAAAATGTCGAATTACCAAAATGTGAATTTATAAAACAGAACAAATCATGAGTCCAAATGTCGTATATGTGATTATATTATATAAAATATAGTATATTTATTACTTGCTGTAACATGATATCCTTGAATAAAAATTGAGGGTTTAATTAACTTCATAATAATTAGTTTTTATTGTTAGTCATAATTATTATTTTGTATTGTTTGTTGTTATTTGAATTGGTATTTGTAATATATATTGATGTTATTGTTCAAAATACAAGGAAGAAAATCTGATTGTATAACAAATTACAAATACATAAAATATGGCCTATATGGTATGCAAATGTTTGGAAACATCAATTCAAAAAACGTAACGTCCCGTGACCTATACAAGTTTAACTTTAAAAATACTTTAAACTTACTAAGTAAGTAAGCAGACCTTCACGTTAGTCTTCAAATGTATGTACATGTATAATATATAAACACCTATTTCCGATGTTTTCAGATTTTGACTTATAATTTGTTCTATTTTATTCATATCCTTAGCCATTGGCCCAATTTCAATATAATTTCTAACAAATGTTGCTGCAGTGGGTTCCTACCAAACTTAATCAAACATTTTAGTTCCACTGTACAAGTTGACTTCTATAACAGAATATAGGAAAAGCTTTAAAGAACATAGTTCCCAACTTACTTGGACACTATATCTCAGTTGAGCAATTCAGGACCATTATGGTTATTTTCTTTTTCTTTTATTACAGCTGAGGATACAAACCTGTATTTACAGAATTGTTTGTCAAAGTCGTCGCATGTATCGCCACCAGTGTGCGTTGCCTGTATGAGGAACTCCTACCTCAATCCAATCAAGTGTCTGAGGTGCAGGGAAACAATTCAGACAAAGATAGGTATAAATGATTATAAGTTTTAGGAGTATCAGTTATTATTTGGTTTGGTTGATTCCGTCTGTCCAATTGTCTGTCCGTCTGCCTGTCCGTCCTAAACTTGTCCGGCCCGCATCTTAACCATGCATCATAGGATTTGAAAGAAACTTGGCACAAACGTTTACCATGATGAGGCGGCGTGTCGCGGACAAGACCCAGGCCTGTACCTCAAATGTCAAGGTCACACTTGGAGGTCAAAGGTCAAAATGAGAACTGTTTGATAGGATTACCTTGTCCGGCCCCGCATCCTAACCATCCATCATAGGATTTCAAGAAAACTTGGCACAAACGTTCACCATGATGAGTCGGCGTGTCGCGCAAAAGTAAAAATAAAAATACTTAGAGGTCAAAGTTAAAAATTAGTACTGTTTGATAGGACTTACCTTGTCCGGCCCCGCATCCTAACCATCCATCATAGGATTTCAAGAAAACTTGGCACAAACGTTCACCATGATGAGTCGGCGTGTCGCGCAAAAGTAAAAATAAAAATACTTAGAGGTCAAAGTTAAAAATTAGTACTGTTTGATAGGACTTACCTTGTCCGGTCCGCATCTTAACCACCCATCATAGGATTTCCATGAAACAAAACACAAACGTTTACCATGGTAAGGCGGCGTGTCAAGCCTAAGACCTAGACCTGAACATCAAAGGTCAAGGACCCACAAAGAGGTCAAAGGTCAACATGAGTACTGTTTGATAGGAATATACCTTGTCCGGCCAGCATCTCAACCATGCATCATAGGATTCCCCAGTTACAAAGTACACATGTTCACTATGATTAGGTGGCGTGTCACGCACAAGACCCAGGCCTGTACCTCAAATGTCAAAGTCACACCTAGAGGTCAAAGGTCGAAATGAGTACTGTTTGATAGGACTACCTTGTCTGGCTCACATCTTAACCATGCATCATAAGATTCCCAAGTTACAAGGCAAACATGTTCACCATGATTAGGTGGAGTGTCGCGCACAGGACACAGGCCTGTACCTCAAAGGCCAATGTCACACTTAGAGGTCAAAGGTCAATATGAGTACTGTTTTATAGGACTGTACCTTGTAGGCTCTCATCTCCACAATGCATCATAGGATTCCCAAGTTAAGGGCACATGTTCACCCTGATGAGGTGATATGTGGCACACAAGACACAGGCCTGTACATCAAAGGTCAAGGTCACACATATATGTCAAAGGTCAAAGTGAGTACTGTTTGATAGCACTACCTTGTCAGGCTCATATCTTAACCATGCATCATAGGATGCCCAAGTTACTGGGCACACATGTTCACCATGATGCGGTGACATGTTGCACACAAGAGACAGGCTTGTACCTCAAATGTCAGCTTCAGCTGAGATGCCTGAGCTTGCAAGGGCAGAACTCCGTATATTTGGATATTGTCTATTTAATATTTTAAACACTTTGACCATTAAGAAAATGAACACTTGTTTTTAATTGTTTTGTTTAATTGATATTAACTGTTTTTCAAACAATTATTGTCCTTTCCAATGGTTGCAAGGGTAGTGGAAAAATAAGTATACAGCGCACTTTTATTCAACCCATTTTATTTCGACTCTAAATTAAATCGTCGTCAAAATGATACAAGGAGTGTATTTAGGATATTTCTAATATTGATCTACAATCAAAGCATTGTGAATATTCTTTTTACTATCATTTTTGCCTGGATATTCGTGTTATTTATTACGATTAAATATGCCTATTTGAACACAAAGTATGTTCAATACATTTCACATGGGAGAATGACAAAAGAAATCAGTAGACCTACCTTTAAAATTAATCATAGCAGTTATTAAATCACTCTTTGTGTTTAGCTCACCTGTGCACGAAGAGCATAAGGTGAGCTATTTGATCTCCTTTTGACTGTCGTCAGTCGAACATTGTGCGTCGTCAACAATTTCTTTAAACATCATCTCCTATTAAACCTGTGGGTTAATATTTTGAAAACTGTTCTAGCGGTCATCAACAAAGATTGATTAAATTATGCCCCTGAGGTCAAAATAAGCCCCACCCCGGGAATCACCTGTTTTACTTATGGAAATACGTTGAAAATCTTCTTGTTTGTAACCGAAATGCCTAGATCATAGATATTTGGTGTGTAGCCTTTTCTAGTCGTCCTCTACATAGATTGATCAAATCATATCACAGGGGTCAAAATTGACCCAGCCCCGGGGTCACTTGTTTTACATAGAGATATATGCAGAACAAAAGTGAAAATATTCTTGTCATAACTGAAAGGTTAAGAGCCTAGATATTTAGTGAGTACAATGATATAGTGGTCTTCTACCAATATTGATCTTATTATATCCCCGGAGGTCACATATTTTACATTGAGATATATAGGGAATAACTTCTTGTCAGAGACGAAAAAGGCTTAGTAACTTTGTGTGTATTAAAAACTGAAGATATGGCTCTATCTCCTTGGCGCTCATAATTGTGTCTGGATAAAATGTATCGGCATAATTGGTAACTTACCATGAAAATGCCTTGATATAACAGAGAAATTGTTTCAAGCGGCATAGGCATTCAACAAACAAAACGTTTGTTTGAAGTTTTATAGAGGGTCTATACTATAGAAATACCACTTACACACATAAAGCCCAGCAAAGAATAACGACTAAAACGTCAGATTCTATACTTTTGGTACTTTCTTATTTACCATAAATCGTCAATATAGCGTCTATAGTGAATATAAGGTGGCAAATCATTTTCAGGTCATAAGAAAGTGGTACATTCCTCTCCTATGTGTGCTGAAGTCTTTGGTGACGAACTTGTAAATTGTCCTAGCATCGAGCAACTTATTTACTTATTTGTTACATGATGAATACACGGTCTCTTAACATTGAAATACATAGTCAAAGTATCTGAGTATGTATTTATTAAGTGACAGTTAAATTGACACTTAAACTATAAATACCGTTTTGTTTTCGCATTTTGTTTTCAAATGGTCTGTGCTAAAGAGACCTCAATGGATATATGTATCTAGCCACGTGACAAATATTTATAATGGCTATTGCATTAAGTGGGAAAATAAAACATTCGATCAGATTTCATGGACTTTTTACTATCTTGACATCTAACTCTACCGTTCTATCAATTGTGTACAGGTAGTAACTTGGCGGCTATTTTGATTTTGGGATTCGATAAGCAAGAGGATTACCGTAAAACTATTGCAAAAGATGTAAAGAAAATGAAGAATATACTCACATCGAAATACCCTTTGGTCTTCGGAGTCAGGTAAATGAATGAACATAGTAACCACAAGCAATGGGTACCAAGCTATGCAAGTAGGTAAACAGGACTAACCACCATAGAGTAGGGATTTGTCTCACAGACCATTTAACACAGTTCTCATATAAATATTTACCAGAGTATGTAATTCTTTGGCAACCATGTTTCTTTGTTACTATTATTTTTTTTTTATATTTTTTTTTTTTCGAAAATCATTTAATCACCCCGTTATAGGTCTGTGAGGGTCGGGGTGGGCCATCCCTCAACAAACCGTACACATATATGTATCAGTCAAATTGTAACATACATTCATTTATATATACACTGAAAGGAAAAAGAAAGCATACATTTTGGTTTTTAGCTCTACTGGCCAAAGGCCAGAAGGGCTTATGTCGTGGCGATGTGTCCGTCGTCCGTGCGTGTGTGCGTGCGTGCGTCCGTCCGTAAACAATTTCTTGTTAACACGATACAGTCTTCACTTTTGATTGTATCTCAACCAAACTTATACAGTAGTTAGATATCCATGAGAGCTCGGTTCCTTTCGAAAACCAGCCAGATCCGCCTATGCATGACTGGATTATGGCCCTTGAAATGGTCAAAATTGCTATAAAAGAGCTTGTTAACACGATACAGTCTTCACTTTTAATTGCATCTCAACCAAACTTATACAGTAGTTAGATATTCATGAGAGCTCGGTTCCTTTCGAAAACCAGCCAGATCCGCCTATGCATGACTGGATTATGGCCCTTGAAATGGTCAAAATTGCTATAAAAGAGCTTGTTAACACGATACAGTCTTCACTTTTAATTGTATCTCAACCAAACTTATACAGTAGTTAGATATCTATGAGAGCTCGGTTCCTTTCGAAGACCAGCCAGATCCGCCCATGCATGACTGGATTATGGCCCTTGAAATGGTCAAAATTGCTATAAAAGAGCTTGTTAACACGATACAGTCTTCACGTTTGATTGTATCTCAACCAAACTTATACAGTAGTTAGATATCCATGAGAGCTCGGTTCCTTTCGAAAACCAGCCAGATCCGCCCATGCATGACTGGATTATGGCCCTTGAAATGGTCAAAATTGCTATAAAAGAGCTTGTTAACACGATACAGTCTTCACTTTTAATTGTATCTCAACCAAACCTATACAGTAGTTAGATATTCATGAGAGCTCGGTTCCTTTCGAAAAGCAGCCAGATCCGCCCATGCAAGACTGGATTATGGCCCTTGAAATGGTCAAAATTGCTATAAAAGAGCTTGTTAACACGATACAGTCTTCACTTTTGATTGTATCTCAACTAAACTTATACAGTAGTTAGATATCTATGAGAGCTCGGTTCCTTTTGAAAACCAGCCAGATCCGCCCATGCATGACTGGATTATGGCCCTTGAAATGGTCAAAATTGCTATAAAAGAACTTTTTAACATGATAGTCTTCACTTTTGATTGTATCTCAACCAAACTTATACAGTAGTAAGATATTCATGAGAGCTCGGTTCCTTTCCTAAACCAGCCAGATCCGCCCATGCAAGACTGGATTATGGCCCTTCAAATTGCTATAATTGAGCATGTGAACCCAATAGAGGCTCCATTTACTATCTGATCTTCACCAAACTTAGATAGTAGTTAAATATTGATGAGAGCTTGGTTCCTTTTGAAAACCAGCTAGATCCGCCCATGCAAGACTGGATTATGGCCCATGAAATTGTAAAAATTGCTATAATACAGCTTGTGAACACAAAAGAGCCTCCATTTACTATCCGATCTTCACCATACATACATGCTCTGGATTGAAAATGACCAAAGAACCATACCAGTAGAGCATAGGCCCTCATGGGCCTCTTGTTAAAATTATTTCATTATTGGCCAAGTTTATTCATTTGATGGAAAATGAACTGATTTGTTCTTATTGTTTTGCTTTGAAATGAATTAAATGTTTGTTTTTTTATTCAACAATATGATGAAATATAAATATACAAAATTGATATGCAATACATTTATTGTTTCTTGACCTGTCGACGTTTATAGGTATGTATACTTTCTTTTTCCTCTCACCACATATACATATATACATTAATCTTAAAGGGACACACCAGTCTCAACAATTTATAGACTGTAGCTCGAGCTAAAACAAAAATCAAACAGAAATAAAATATAATTTGACACAGCAGATGATAGTATAAGAAAATTATGTTGTCTAATGACTTCAGGAGATTTTTCTCTCAAGTCTGTAGTGGTTGGTTTGGTGTAGGACCTTACCAAATATTAAATATGTATTTTGGTGTATCCCTTTTTACAGAAAAGATATAGTGGCAATAATTACATGAATTTTATTATATTGGGGTTGTTTTTGTGTGTTTATATTTATTAGAGGTATCTATAATTGGAATGGTTTATAAACACAATTGTGTGTGTGTTAATTGATGGTGTTTATTGAAAGCCAGGAGAAGACATTAAAAAAAATATATATATATATATATATATATCAAAGATACCTTGGTTCGTTTATATTTTTTTAGTAAAATTTAACTATATTTGAGAAATAAGCAAAGAGGCCATCCTGGAGGGCATTTGCCTGAGCAGAATGAGTCGGTGAAACTGACATAAAGTATTAATAGTTTGTTACTATTAATACTATATGTCAGTTTCACCGACTCATTCTGCTCAGGCACTTCAGAATGAAAAAAAAAACTCTTAGTGTAACCCTCCTTTCTAAGCTATCGCGTATTTGTGTAACGTTACATGATGTAAGCTGCTGGATTCCCAGACATTTCAATGATACTGTTGACCAGGTTGACATGTCTGCTGTTTCACAAGAAGTTTTACCTTTTGAAGTACCATATTCTGATTTTAAACCTTTAGTGATTTCCTTGATCCATCATATCTGGAGTCTTTAATTTATTAAATCGTTTCACTCAATTGCACAAGATGGTCGCCAGAGCTGGGAAAACATAAGTTCACAGATATGTTCTTCCAGTTGACCTCTATTATTATAGATGAAACTGTTATACTGCCCTCTAAAAGATGGCTGCTAGAGCTTAATCTAGACAACTATTGTAACAACTTCTCCTCCTAAACCACTGACACAATTTGAAAATAAACTTTCTTAGTTTCCTTTAGTGACCATCGACCTCAATTGTCCACTCCGTTCCGCTCTGCTGTATACAATGTAAGTTAGAGCTAAAGTAAAAGAATGACATCTCCTCCTAGCCCTCTGGCCAAATGACAAATCATTTCCACATGTTTCTCAAGAGGCCCTTTGCCGAAAAGTATATAGTATCTTAAGCAATTAATTTTAAAATATAAATACCGAATTGATCAATTAAAGGAATTACCAGTTTCGATAGAGAACATTTTCAATATTTATAAAACGTTTAGAATAGAATAAGTTAAAGTTACACGTTTTCTTTTAATTTCAGTGAAGAAAGGGTGATTACCACAACATTAATTAAATTTAGAGAGGATATATCCAAGTTAGATACATCTACAACATCAGTCCTTGTTTACTACTCTGGACATCATAATGCGGGTGATGGTTTTCAGATTGATGGAAATAGGTTTTTTAAAAAGAAAGAATTCGAAGACTGTTTGATTGCCATCAACAGGGATATCATCCTAATCATGGACTGTTGTTATGCTTTGAGCTTCAAATACATTCCAAATGTCAGATTACAACTAAATGCATCTGAAGTTAACAAAAAAGCCTGCTTTAACGGTCAATACAGCCTCTTCACCCAACTGTTTATTCAATCATTGCAATTCAAGTCAACTGATTCCTGTTTACTTGGTGAGTCCTGCAGTGAATGCAGTGAATGCAAGAAGTACATGAAAAATGAAGTCATTGCAGGGTTTATATCTTTAGAAACTCTGTTTCGGAATATTCATGATCACATGAAAGTATACAATAAAGCAAATCCTCGAAGCTGTTATACCCCGACCATACAAATAGACGAAAAGGATCCTATCGATTTTTTTATTGGTTACAAACACAAGACAGATGGTATATTGTTTTTCCTTAAAGATAAAGATAACTACTCTTGCAAAATGGATCAATTGGACAGTGTGAAAGAACTGAAAACAGAGCTGTTGAAATATGTTTTAAACGCTAGATATAAGGGTAAGTAAGTTGATCATATTATCCCTGAATATACCAAAACTGTAATAGTAAGTGTCGTCTTTTTCAAAGTGGTTTGATACAAATGTGAAAGCTTTAAGAGAGAAAAATGTATTTGTTCATTACAAGTCATTTGTCCTTTATAACCAAGTGTGTATATAGTCGTCTGGTGTAGTGAAGTCACAGTTGCCAGGGACGAATTGTCTCATCTCCATTGAAATACATGTTGACTGGCACGTTTCCAGAATTTAACTGTTTTAACATATTTCTAAGCTTTCGAAACTTTTGCTTATTATAAATATGGTCTATTTTGTATATGGTGTATGTTAGAAATGTATGATGTATTCAGTAGTTTGTAACATTAGAAATGTCCATGTTTAGAGCACACCTAGGCACAAAGTGATGAAAGTGAGATGTTGTTTTTGCATTTTGTACTTCCTCTATGTCAACAATTTGCTTATTAATACTCATGAGGCTGCATGGTGTTCAACGCCGCTTTCAACAATTGTTAGCTAACCTGATCACGAAATGCTCAAAGTTAGTTATTGTGACCGCCCTTTGTCCGGCATCCGTCATCAGTCAACATCTTCTTCTCTGTAACCAGTGGGCCAATTGGGGTGAAACTTCACAGAAAGAATCTTTTCATATTTGTTACCATGACAACTTAAAACGTATTATCTTCCAAACAGGTCTGCCGACTTTCAATTTGTTTTAGAAATATCACTGTGACTCTCTATCATATTCCTGTAAATCTTGTTGATTGGTTTAAACATGGCCGCGGAATAATTTTGTAGAAATGCTCCTTGTGGTCTCAAGAATAGGGGCTGTTTTGCCGTATATGGTTATATTGACAACTTTAGATTTCAACTTCTCCGAAAGTATCTGCTTAATTTCAAAACATATTTGTTTAGAAATGTTCCTTTTGGTTGGTTACAAAAAAAGTATTTGTGGTAGGCATGACAAATGACATTGCATAATTAAGAAGAGCAATCAATGGTCATCATAGCCCTCTTGTCCAGTTTGTCTCGGTGTTTTCTGCCTAGTTACCAGTACTACTAGCCCATTTATCTTGACATCAATGAGTCAATCGTTATGCTATGCCCCCAACTATCACCACCAAAGAGAGAAAGCCAAAACTACCTGTTTTAAAGCCTCGGTATGACCTGGCCGGTAATCGCACCCATGACCTGCCACACCCGAGGCGTAACCTCTATGTAAAGGCCACTGCTTCCTTGCAATATTCATGAAACTTTCCAATTAAGTTTAAAACATTGAAATGACAAATCTCTACAAAACTTTAATTTAAAACATCTAAATACAATTTCGCGTACAAGTGCGTGTTACACGTATCACAATATATAATACATGTTAAACACCCCACATTTCATAGTTTTGAAATGCAGATGTCAATGGAAAGCCTTTTTGTTAGCTTTCTATTGACTTTCATTTCATTTTAGAATAATCCATGTGCATGTGAACCTACTAACCAAGCCATTCTGAGTTTTGCAATATCCTGTTTGTACATCTACCTTCAAAAATCAACCTTTTCAGTTTTAGCTTCTCAATATTCTGAGAATATGTGTGGAAAATGCATGTATATAGTGGTAATCTAAATACTGATTAGGATTTGTTAATTGTAATAAAGTTATCCTTATTTATAATTGGAGCTCGATTATCTCAAATTAAAGTGGTATATAATGCTACCAAATAATTATTTACTAAATATAAACAAGATATTGGATTTGCTTTTAATTGTGTTCTCTTAATTTGGTTTATTATTTGTTTGGACACATAACAAATAATTATCAAACAGTGTATGAATACATTAGAGTATGAACTTTACTGGTACTTCAGTTCCAATTAATAGCAGATATTCAATATTGGCATTTTTCAGGATTTTCTTTTGATAAGCATGGTGATAAATGGAAGACTTATTCAGACGTCATTGCCATCACCATAAGAAAAGGTCCACATGAAGCTGACGAACATGAATTGTCAACTATCCAAGAGGTGACCCAAGCGTGGAACCAGAAGTTAGAACTTTCCTTTGGAACCAGGAATCTCAAAAACATACACATGAAATCTAAAGTTGGTATATTTTTCGATGATGATAAAATCAACACACAGGAAATACTACAGAGATACTTAAAGAATGAGCATTTTGAAGGGGAAATAGATGATCAGGTATGTGCGATATTTTAGCCAATTTTATGATACGACTTTGAAGAATAATCTAAAGATGGCAATTGTCTCTTTGTCAGTTAAAACATATATTAAAGGTAAATTGTTAACATTGTTGACACCACCGAAGACGTTACCGTTCACTTTATGTTGACACAATTGACTTTTACAAGACGCCTTACCGGCGAGCCAAAAATATTGAAATTTGAAGAAAATGCCAAGAATTAAAGTGTCCAGGCGCCAAACTATTATATAAATAAAATTTGCCTTTTGAAATTGTCAAACAATCCTCGGCACTAGGTAGTCGAGTTAAATTATCCACGTCTTTTCTTTAGGGCTCTCAATTATTGCACAATATCCAAAAAAATAAATATTCTGAAATATATTGATTGGACATATATAAAAGTTGATACATTTTATTAAATCCAAATGTACAATTTTGTAGAAGATGAATCAAACTGTTGTTAGAATACCATGGACAACAGTGATTGACAAGAACACAAAGCCTAAACTACAGCCTCCTGGAGTACAATCTCAAGACGCTGCTTATAAGTGGGTTTGCGATACCTTGGATTACCTTTCATTTAGTCAGAAAATAAAGGTATAACATTAAGATATATAGCACTCAATACAGCTAATGTAAGATGTGTTTTGTTATTTATATCCACATGCACAATTGTATAAGGTTTTCAAATCTATAGACAACATTATAATTTGTCCTAAATATCTAGTACTTAATTAATTAGCTAATTTTGAAAACGACGCATCATTTTGAGACTGGAATCTAGACAGGCGTTTTACGATATCGGCATGGAATTACTTCACATCTGTCTTAATTTCTACATCAGCTCTCCGTTTCTGAACACCATCTCGACTTCATATAGATGTATTGGTGGTTGCAGATTGTACATACTGTCAATGAAAGTGGATGATTTGTGGAATATTTTGTTAAAAATGAAATGACTGTTGCCAGCTAATTTCCATGTTGGTCATCTTGTACCGCCAATAGTTCCTGTCTAAAAATCAAAATGCGGTAACTTGTTGACATATGAAGCCGAAAATTGATTTGATTCGACATCACTAACCCAAAAGGAATAACTCGAAAGAAATTTTATGTTAAAACATATGAATTACATGATTAATAACTAAAATGTATTTCTACGCTTTCAACATACTTGATCGCGCGTAAAGTTCATTGGTAATTCCTAAATATTGTAAATCGAATGGAGTAAAGGCAACTTTTCGATTCCGACTCAAAAATAAAATTAAGATAAATGAGTCCCAATGATAACATATATACTCAAACATTCAAATTATTTAAATGATAATAAAATAAACAGTTGACAAAATATAACATATATGCGATAAATGTGCAAGTGAGCCTAGGCGTCGTAATTTCCAAAAATCCTTTCGAATAAAATGTATTATCAGCGGAAACGTTAATCTGGAATCTAAGTACTAGAGTATTTCATTTTAGATTCCTAGGTAAATACATCAAATTCTCAACCAGAATTAACCTGAACAACCCCAGCAGACGGAATAAGATAGTCAAGTCCCAGTTATAAAACAAATTATTTAAATGACATTTGTTTTTATCAAGATAAAACGTTTCAATACTAAATATTTCGCTAACTCGTGTATTGGTTTATAATTATGTTATAAATGAAAACCATCGAAGTGGCCGCGTAACGTAGCGGTTAACGTGTTCGGCCGTGAAACGGGAGACTTGAGTTCGATTCCCTCTCTGGGCAGATAATTTTTTTTGTAAGAAAAATATAATATTTTTTGTCTTATAAATTGCCGATATCAGTGGTGCAATTTTCATTTAACACCGCTGCAATAAACTCTTTCAAAATGTTGGGATTTAAAATGAATTCAAAAGCAATGCATTTAAAACTATTCACCTATGCGTTGTGAAACACTAAGAAATGATTAAATCGTGTGTATGATGTTTTACGTCGCTTTTAACAATATTTCAGTCATTGCATGCTGAAGAAAATGTAGATAACACAGGATTTTATTTCTGCTTTGAAAGTAAAATTGGACTCTCAATATAATTATCATTGTTAGGTTTTTGATTTTGATATGAAATGTATATGTGTTAATTGCATTAAAAAAAGACACGGCTAAAAATCCATTGTATATCTTTTAGTATATCGATAGACCATCAGTGTTTTGCTTTACTCCTTTATCATTTAATATATGGATATAAAGTGATATAAAGTGCTAACTAACAAATTGCTAGTGTAAAGTGTTCAAGTTAGACTTTTGGGATCGGTAAATCCATGTCTAAATGTTATCTGCAGTTAGCCCCTTGCTGTGAGCACTTTCAGTGCTTTGATTCCTGTTGGTGGTAATTGCTTTAATATGTAAGGCATGTATTTCTATTGATACAGAATATAAGGATAGTTTATCCTTAAAAGAAACCGTCTCCGTATTGTGATGGTTAAACTGTCTGCCTTGAGAGCAGGAGACCAGGGTTCGGTCCCTTATCGTGCCATACACATTACT